>CAUYRT010067889.1:0-29479 GCA_963574885.1 Lepilemur ruficaudatus | reverse complement strand
GACTCTGGAAATAAGGGCAGGAGATGGCAGTCAGGAGCAAGAAGGAGACTCAAATCTCTCTCCCATCTTTCCTAGTAACATCACCAAAGAGGATATAGCATTGAATTCCCTTCCTGTCTCTGGAAGCCTATTCTCCCTTTGTCACTCTTTAGTGTCTACTCTTTTAGAATCCTTTCCACATTCATCGCTGGCATAGTAAGAAAGCCCACAGTCCTTCCTCCTTTCAATGGAGGCAACTTTTCTACTCACTGTGACTCACCCAGGCCCACACCCATGCATCCCCACTATGCTGTACCTGAGAAAGCTAAACTATGGCCAGTTCAGTGAAAGGACATCTGGGCTGTCTGCTTTCAGACTCAAGAATAAAGTCTTCCTTCCTTTCCCCATTCTATATTTGCTTTGTTCTGCCTTCAGAATTGTATGTTAAAAGAAAAGGAGATCAGAAGGCTGCTCTGATTACTTCTCATGTTCTAGGCCTTAGCTCCACTGAAAGCCTAAGGAGAACAGCAAAATATGCCACTAGCTAACACTTACGTAGTGTTGATATGGTGCTCACAACCCGTACCAGGTATTTTCCTAAGCGTTTTAATACATGGCAACTCATTTAGCCCACTGACAAAATTTAGGTGGATACTTTATTATGCCGATTTCACAGAAAAGGAAACTGAGGAATAGAGAGGTTACATGCACTGTTCAAAGTCAAACAGTTAACGAGCTACAAGACAGGGATTCAAATTCTTTCAGTCTGGCTTCAGAGTTCTTACGTTCTTCTAAAATGTATTTCTTCTCAAAGAAATAGGTCAAATGAAATTCTTCTAGTTCTGCGTGGCAATACAATATCAGCTATTTCTTGTAAGTTAATACACACTAGTGATTTTGTCTGGACCTTCCCTGGGTGTCTAATTGCCTAAGAAATTTCTTAGGAGGTGCTATGGCAGCTGAAGATCATTATTTCTGTTTCTGTATATTGCTCAACCTCTTTACATGAGAGACACAGTTGATAAATCCCTTCAGATCATATTATAAATGTCAGGGCACAGTTCAGCTCCAGACAAACATATTTACTTGCATTTTCCCCAAAGCCCCGCGATCCACAGATCACTGTTCCCTGCCCAGGCTGTCTGACTCCCTTAAAAGGATTCATCACCCTTTTCCTCCCAGCCTTCTTAGCTAACTTTACTTAGAATTCCAGGCTACACCTTGGAATGTTACTCTCACATAGATTCATTTTCTTATCTTCTCCAAAACATCCAGACTGAGTATAATTCTCCCCTCTGTTTGGACCTACAGCACTGGGCATTCTTACCAACCAAACATTAATTCATTATTTCCTTCTTCTTAATAGAACCTGGAAATTATTCAAGTAACCAACTCAATTCACAAATGTAGGTACTCAGAAATAGCTAACCCACCTCCAGCTTGAGGGAAGTGCCTAATATTTTAAGGGGCAATCTCATTGATTCTGAAAAGGCATATTACTCAATTTAGAACAACTAGATGTTATAAGAGATTTTCTGGGGCTTCCTAGATTAGTGTTTCAGAACCAACATTTTCTCTCCTCTTCTGGACATTGTTTGGCATGTAAGTGAATTTCAAAGCTAATGTAACTATCTCACTACGAGGCTAAAGATAGAGCTAAGTCACAAAAGAGGAAAGAGAATGGAGAAATGGAGCTGAAGCCACGGATTAAGTAAACTCTGTAGCTGCCGAACTTCTTGACCTCTTACTGTAAGTATCAATATATATATTTGTTATTGCTTAATCCAGTTTTAAATCTGTTTTTCTTTTAGTCCATCAGAAGAGCATCTGAGTGAATACATTCACCAAACATCTTTTGTGTACTTCTTTAAAATTACTTTTCCATTTCTTGGCCAATCAATCGTGAGCTCCTTGAGGTCAGGAATTATGCCTTTGTCCTCTCTACATCCCCAGCACTTAATTCAGATCTGGCACATGGTTAAGAGTTCAGTAAAAATTTAATAAATGAATGGCTAAGTGAAATTACCACTAGCTAGTCAATAAAAAAGAATTATTATAATGTATTCTGCAAGAGAATCAGAGTCAGATTGTAAGAAACGGTATCTGAATTAAACAATTTTAAAGATAGAGTTTTTTAAAACTTTCCTCTTCTACCTTAGTCATGGAAAATTTGACTTCCATCTCAGATAATTGCCCTACCAGTATGTTAAAAAGTGACTATGTTAGTTGTAATTTCAGGAGCAACTGATAAGACAACTGATAATATAGCAGATGTCACATTCTAAACTAAGGTGCAGGACTAACAAAAGGAAATTGTAAAAATAGTTTTGTGTTCTTAGGTGACTATTACCTGTAGCCTAAACAAAGATTGGAGAGGCAAAAAGAGAGCTAGAATTGCAGGAGGTTTTGTCAAAAGACTTGTTCATAAGTTATGAATCCCATTCTATTCTAAAGATAGAGATGATAAGGAGCATTTCATCCCTTTACCTAAATTCTAGAGAGATATTTTAGGGGGATGGCTAGTCAAGCTTATTATACTTCACCTGCACTTTGGAGGACATTGAAGACTAGTGACTAGCTCATACCTGAGAAGTCCAAAGAATGAGGCACACTTGGGAACTGCCTGTCTGATGGAAGAGTGACGAAGAGCTGACTGCTTCAACGAGAGTCAGTCTGTACTCTCAGGGGTTTTTCTGGGAAAATGATAGGCCACACAAGAGAAAGACAATTACATGGTTCTTCCCGGAGGGGCAATTAAAAGTCTGGGGTAAAATTCCCTGTTTTACTCAGAGTAAAAGCCAAATTATTTATGAGATTATACATAATTTGGGCGGTCCCTACCAAAATCCTCCTCCTGTCTCCTTGTCATCCTACTCCTCTCTCTTCCTAAAGCCCATAGTTTCCCTTCTACTTTAGAGGATTTTCACATGCTATTATTCCAGCCACCCACAGAGCACACTCCCGGACTTCCTTCAAGCCTTTCTTAAAATGTCAGTGTCTCAGTTAGCTATTTCTAACCACAAATTTCAGTGGTTTAAAGCAACCACAAGTTTTTATTGACAATGATTATGTGGGTTGGCTAGTCTTTTATTCTTGTTTCTGCCAGCTCAACTGAAGCTAGGTGGTCTAGAATGGCCCTCTGTTGAATGATCTTCAGCCTCAGCTGGAAACTTAGCTGAAATGTTTTAGAAAGCTGGAATTTTTATCTCTACTTGGGTTCTCATCTTCCAGAACGTAAAAAGAGATTTCTTTACTTAGTGGCAGAGGGCTCCCTATCTGTGAGAGAGGGCAGATCCCAAAGCACAAGCACTCATCATATCTTTGCTTTATTCACAATTTTTAATGTCTGTTACATAAAGTAAATCTAATGGCCAAACCCATGTTCAAGGGATGGAAAGAGATTCTACCTCTTGAGCAGCAAAGTCACATTGTGAAGGGTGAGCATGCAGCAATGGGAGGAGTTGCAACCTACCTTCTCAATAAGAGTGATAGTGATCACCCTCTTTAATACTGTGATTTAACCCCACGCAAGCACTGCTAATCCTCCTTAATCTGCTGTACTTCTTTTTTCCATAGTATATGTCACTTTCTAACATACTATGCTATTTACTTATTATGTCTATTGTTTATTGTTCTATCTTCTCCTTTCAAAATATGTTTCTAAGGTAGAAATCTTTGTTCACTAATTCACTTAGAAGAGTTTCTGACACATAGTCAAGGCTCAATAAATACTATGTGAATAAGTGATTGAAAGACACTTCAACAATTTGAGGCCAATGAGAACCTCATTCAGCCAGAGAGGATATTTCATTCACATCAAAGGGACTGCAGATATAAAATCCCCAGCAATGGGCCTGGATGGGAATGGTCCCTGAATAATCCATTAAAACTATCTTGAGAGATAAAGTTGCATCTTAAAAAATAAATGAATAAAACAAAACAATAACGATAGTAATCTGAGAGTCAGGCACCAATACATGATAGTATTAGTCATATAATAACTTTCCTGTCACTTTAGGGCTAGAAGCATAAATCAGTGGAAGAAAGAAGAGGCTGATCTGATCCTCTACCAACACATTAGGCAATGACTAAACTACAACAAAACTCAGCTGAGAAAGAGGAAGTGACTGTAATTCCAATGATGTTTGGAGCTTTGATTATCATGTGAAATGAGACTTATACCTTACTGACCCAAGAACTTTGATTATCTGAAAGTGATCAGGCAAGTCATGTCGTTTCCTTTAAATTTCATCCAGGAGAAGAGGAAATACTAGTTCCATTGAATAAATTAAAAGAACAGCAAGGCAGAGAGCTAAATTGCATCAAGATTTCCTCCCACAAGCCATGCCAAACATCATGGTTGTATTGCCTTTCCAATAGTGAGAGTTGACAGACTCATACTGTATTCATAAAACGCAGTTTACATGGCAGAAAGGAATGCTTATTAGAGGTGTGAAAGAAGACAGCTAACATTTATTGAATATATGCAAGGGAATGGGAGCAGTGAATAAATTATTTCATAAAACTTTCCCATATGCTATAAGCTAAGTATTATCATCATTATTTTGTATATAAAGAAATTGAAGTACAGAGAAAATTAATGACTTGCCTCAGTTCAGGCAGTTAGGAAATGGCAGAGCTTGGCTGGACACTGGGTTCTCCCTGACTCTAAACTCCATGCTCTTCTATTATAAACCACTGCCTTCGAGACTGAAGCAGAATCAGATATAAATCCTCTACTCAATTAGTTTATAATTTTGCAATATCATAACACCCTGGAGAGTGTCCATAAATCACTAAAATACAAGGTCTTAAGTGCTTTAGGAGAGACATTGGGAAGTCAGAAGAGGAAGAAATTACCTCCAGCTGAGGATCAGGAAAAACTTGCCAGAGGAAATAAAATTTTAATTTCACCTCATAGTTATGACAAAATTGAAGTTCTGGTTGGTGTTCTTTGCCTTCTTTCTTATCTTTGAAAATATTATGAGTCATTTACACTTCAAGTGTTTACATAATCGACTAAACTAAACATATTAATAACGTTGTTCTTCTCCCTTCCTCTTCCTAAATTTATCTTTCTGTTTCTCTCTCTCTCTCTCTCTCTCTCTCTCTCTCTCTCTCTCTCTCTCTCTCTCTCTCTCTCTCCCACACACACACACACACACACACACACACAAAATCTAACTGGAAAAAAAATGAATATAACCCCTACTTTCTATTTCTTTGTATATATGACATATCCACCCTTAAAGCAGTTTGGTCTCCCACTTACTATTGAAATTGTCTAAAAATGAGTATAAGCACCTAAATCATAAATTCATTAATTCATGTTTACATGTGTTTTGACAAATATAATTATTATTTTTAGCATTTTCCTCATTCTAAACCTCTAAGTTGTTTATCATGCTACATTGGCAATATCAATTATATTCTTGCAAGCTAGAGGAAAGAGCAACCATGTAATAACACTGCATATATCATAAACTATAATATTCCAAACCAGATGTCAAAAAGGGTATAGTTAAACATGAAAAATGAAGTGATTAAAAATTATAGAGTAGAATAGGCATTTTATTTTTGCCTAAAAATATAAATGACAATAATATTTTTATAATTATGTATTATAGCATTATAAATTAATATGTAAGGATCATGGTACAAATTTATGTCACATAAAAAATAACTATTTGTAACTTGCATAGCTTGTTATTAATCAAGAATTTCAGATTCCACTATGGAATACTAGACCAAGTATGTTCTATGGAAATTGATCCAACATAAAATCCAAACTTCTGTGTAGCTAACCTAATTCTCCTCAAGAGACTAATCCATCTGGGTCTTAAATTGAGCCCAACTGAGCAATGAGAATCAGATGAATCCAACACTTCAGCTTTGCCCAATTTGGAAATAATCACATAAATGTGACTTATGCATCACATAAATGAAGATTTACCTATTCAATCACATTAATTATTAAGTAGAAGAAAATAAGGAAAATATTTGACACTTACTAAATACCAGATCCTTTGAATACACCATTTCATTAAAATAGTGCATATTAATGCTAAACTCTGAACATGCATAGTCTATCCCAGAGCTAAGCACTTAAGCATTCCCCTATGGGTCTCCCACTAGGTGGTAGCTAAGCTTTCACATGAATTTTTAAAATTATTGATTCTACAGTGTTGCAAGATTTTGGAATTGTTATTATACCACGTGTAACATAGTTTGAAAATGAACAAAAAATGACAAAGGAATTTGAGCCAGGGCTGGTGTTTCACGCTGAATCTTTTTGAATCCCAACCTCAATTCATATTTAAGAGCCTTTCCAATAGTTTACATTTAAACATGTTGCCTTTACTCATCTAGTGATAAAACCAGTCTATTTTCTCTCACTTTCCCTTCTCCTGTTCTTTTGTGGATCCACAATTACCAATGCAAGACTGAGAACTATGTGAAGGCCAGGGTTCATAAAAACACTTTGCCCTACATCAACCACATGGCTCCAACCTCAGCAAAGACGGGCCTCCACAGCTTGTCACTACACCATTCATGGCCCATGGTGACTTCCTCTCCCCAACTCTGCTGACACTTCTCCAGGGCCAACTTTTATCTAGTGAAGTACCCAAAATGAGCCCTTTCCTCAAATTACATATACCACAAGGAAAGTTCAATAATGTTACTGCCCCTATGGTCAGCTGGTTTTGAGGACGGCTACTGGTGTGGCTTTTTGCTGTCACTTCAATAACTTATTTATTTACATGATGTTGGTCATCTCCAGGACATCCCAACTACAGTTTCAATGACCATCCTTATACTTGTCATCCTCATATGGACCATTGTGGTAATTTCTTGAGAAGCAGGCCCAGGAATGAAGTTGCAGGGCTATAGTGTATTTGCATGGATAATTTGACTAACAACTACCAGAATGCTGCCCAGAATAGCTATATAATTCTGTCAAGAAGTAAATAAAAATTTTTACTGTCTATTTTTTTTCTTAGGGCTGTTGTTCCTAACTTAGGATCTATATTTATGGGTCTTCTTCTTATTTTTCATTAGTTCCTTAAATATAGCAATATTTGTATCTTGTAGGTTTTGGTCTTCTTTATCTGTCTCTCACCTTTGACACATTGTCCATTGTATTTAGAATTTAGATAATTTCCTCAATCTGTGCTTTTTAAAATAATCATAATATCCTGAATATTTGCAGGCCAACGTAACTTTATGTATCTGTCCTACATTTATGTATCTTCTTTTGTAGTTTGTATTTTTATTTCAAAATATTAAGGGAGTACAAGTGATTTTGTTATACAGATGAATTGTATAACACTGAAGTCAGGACTTTCAGTGTGCTTGTCACCAGGGTACCTAATAGATATGTTTTTATCACTCATCCCTCTCATATCCTCCACCCTACTTAATTTCCAATGTCCTTTACACCATTATATGAACATATATGCCCATCATTTAACTCCTACTTATTAGTGAGAATATGCGGTGTTTGCTTTTCCATTCCTGAGATGCTTCACTTAGGATAATGGTCTCTAGTTCCATTCAAGTTGCTGAAAAAGGCACTATTTCAGTCTTTTTTATGGCTGAGTAGTACTCTATGGTATATATATACCACATTTTCTTAATCCACTTATCAATTGATGGCCACTTATGTTGATTCCATATCTTTTCAATTGTGCATTGGACTACAATAAATATTAAAGTGCAGGTGTCTTTTTGATAGAATGCCTTTTTTTCCTTTGGGCAGATACCCAGTAATGGGATTGCTGGATAGAATTGTAGGTCTACTTTTAGTTTGTTGAGGAATCTCCATAATGATTTCCCCAGAGGTTATACTAACTTATAGTCCCACCAACAGGGTATAAGTTTTACATTTATAATACATCCATGCCAACATCTATTGTTTTCTTACTTTTAATAATGGCAATTCTGGTAGAAGTAAGGTGTATCTCATTGTGGCTTTAATTTGCATTTCCCTGATGATTAGTGATATTGAGCATTTTTTTGTATGTTTATTGGCCATTTGACTATCTGCTTTTGACAAGGCTCTGTTCATGTCTTTTCCCAATTTATATTGGGGTTGTTTATTTCTTGTTGATTTGAGTCCTTTATAGACTAGATATTAGTTCTTTGCTGGATGTACAGTTGAAAAAACTTTTCTCACATTCTGTAGGTTGTCTATTCACTCTGTTATTTCCCTTGTTGTGCAGAAACTTTGCAATTTAATTAAGTCCGATTTACTAATTTTTGTTTATGTTGTATTTGTCATTTGGATTTTAGTCATAAATTCTTTACCTAGATCAATGTCTAGAAGAGTTTTTCTTAAATAGCTTTTTGAGGGTTTTTGTCCTGAAAGCGTGCTGGATTTTATAGCATAGTTTTTCTGCATCTCTTGAGATGATCATATGGACTTTGTTTTTACTTCTGTTTGTGTGGTGAATCACATATATTGATTAGCGTATATTGATTGAATTCAGTTTGTTAGTATTTGTTGAAGATTTTTGTGTCTATGTTCCAAAGGGATAGTGGTCTGTAGTTTTCTTTTTGTGTGTGTCCTTTCTTGACTTTGATATCAAGTTGATACTGGCTTCATAGAATGTGTTAGGGAGTGCTCTCTCTTTTTTGATGTTATGGAACAGTTTCTGTAGAATGGGTGTTAGTTCTTACTTGTAGCTCTGGTAGAATTTGGCTGTGACTCTATCTAGTCTAGGGATTTTGGGGGGGGATATTTTTTATTACTGTTTTAATCTTGCTACTCATTATTTATCTGTGCATTATTTCTATTTCTTTCTGATTCAGGCTTGAGAGACTTTCCAAAAATTTATTCATTTCCTCTAGGTTTTCTAGTTTGTGTGCATAGAGGTTTTCACAGTAGTTATGGATAATATTTGTATTGCTATTGTATGCCTCCTTTTTCATTTCTGACTGAGCTTTTTTAAGCCCTTTTTCTTCTATTTCTGTCTACTCTAGCTAGTAGTCTATTGTTTTGTTTATCTTTTCAAAGAATCAACTTTTTGCTCAGTTTATCCCATATATTGCTTTTTTTGGTTTTAATTTTGTTTAGTTCTATTCTGAACTTTGATATTTATTTTCTTCTGCTACCTTTGGGTTTGGTTTGTTCTTTTTTTAGTTCCTTGAAGTGTGACATGAGGTTATTTATTTGTGATCATTCTGTCTTTTTAATGTAGGCATTTAAGGCTACTAACTTACGCCTTAGCACTGCTTTTCCGTAACCCATAGATTTTGGAAGCTTATATCGTTTTTGTTATTCAGTTTGAAAAATATTTTGATTTCCTTACTAATTTTGTCATTGACCCAAGGATCCTTCAGCCAGCAGCAGGTTGTTTAATTTCCATGACTTTGTGTAGATATAACAGTTCCTCTTGGAATTGATTTCTAGTTTTATTTCACTATAGTCTGAGAAGACATATGATATGATTTTGATTTTTCTGTATTTGCTGAGATTTGATTTGTGCTCTAACATATGATCTATCTTGGAAGATGTCTCATGAGCTGTTGAGAAGAATGTATATTTTGCAGTCTTGGGGTAGAATTTTCTATAAATGTCTGTTAGGTCCATTTGTTCTAGAGTTCCATTTAAATCCAATGTTTCTTTGTTGACTTTCTGCCTTGATGATCTGTCCATTTCTGTCAGTGGAGTGTTGAATTCCCCAGGGGTTATGGTACTGTTGTTTATTTCTTTGCTTAGATCTAGTAGAACTGTTTTATAAATCTAGGAGGTCCTATGTTAGGTGCATATATATTTGTGATTGCTATATCTTCTTAATGAGTAGCTCCCTTTATCATTATATAATGACTGTCTTTGTCTTTTTTAACCATTGTTGATTTAAAGTCTATTTTACCTGACATGAGAATAGCTACTCCTGCTCACTTTTTATTTCCATTTGTGTGAACATTTTTTCCATCCCTTTACCTTGAGTCTATGAGAGTCCTTATGAGTTACTTGGGTTTCTTGGAAACAGCATATGTTTAGGTTGCATTTATTCATCCATTCAGCCAATCTGTATCTTTAAGTTCAGCATTAAGATGGCTTATGTTCAATGTTAGTATTGATATATGAGATACTATTCTATTCATTATGTTGGATAATACCTTGTTGTTTTGTTTTCCCTCTTGTGCTATTGTTTTATAAGAGTTATGAGCTTTAACTTTCAGGTGTTTTTATGCTTGTGAGTACCAAGTGTACTATTCCAGGTATAAAGCACTTTTGAGCATTTCCTGTAGGGCAGGACTAGTGTTTACAAATTTCCTTAGTGTTTGCTTATCTGGGAAAGTCTTTATTTCTCTTTCATTTATGAAACTTAGTTTAACAGAATACAAAATCCTTGGCTGGCAGTTATGCTGTTTAAGAAGACTAAAAATAGGATCCCAGTCCCTTCTGGCCTCTGAGGTCTTTGCTGAGAAGTCTGTGCTTAGTCTGATGAGTTTTCCTTTGTAAGTTAGTTCCTCCTTTCATGTTGCAGCTTATAGGATTTTCTCCTTCATTTTGACCTTCCCCAGGTTGATGACTATGTGTCTTGATGATGTGCTATTTGCTATGAATCTTCCATGTGTTTGATGACCCTCTTATATCTGGATATCTAAATCTTTGGTGATACTATGTAAGTTTTCATCAATAATTCTCTCAAATAAGCTTTCCATGTTTTTGTTTTTTTCTTTTTCTTCTCAGGGATACCTATAATCCTTTTTAAAAATGTAATTGTCTTTATTTTATTTGTTTTTATTTTAGCATATTATGAGTACAAATGGGTACAAATATTTAAGTTACATATTATTGCCTTTGCCCCACCTGAGTCAGAGCTTCAAGCATGTCCATCCCCCAGATGGTGCACACCACACCCATGAGATGTGAATATAGCATCCCCACTTCCCCCTCCCACCTGCCCAACGCCCGATGAATGTTACTACTATATGTGCACATAAATGTTGATCAGTTAATACGAATTTGATGGTGAGTACATGTGGTGCTTGTTTTTGCATTCTTGTGATACTTCACTTAGTAGAATGGGCTCCAAACAATATCATAGTCATGGGTCGGCAGAATCAACATTGTTAAAATGTCTATACCACCCAAAGTGATCTGCAGATTCAATGCAATCCCTATTAAAATACCAACATCATTTTTCATGGATGTAGAAAAAATAATTCTACGCTTCATATGGAACTAAAGAAGACCCTGTATAGAAAAAGCAATCTTAAGCAAAAGGAACAACTGGGAAGCATCAGTTTACCAGCTTTCAAGCTATACTACAAGGCTATAGTACAGCACAAGAACAGGGCCATACACCAATGGAACAGAACTGAAAACCCAGATATAAAACCATCCTCATATAGCCATCTAATCTTTGACAAAACAAACAAAAACATACACTGGGAAAAGATTCCTTATTCAATAAATGGTGCTGGTATAATTGGATAGCCACATGTAGAAGACTGAAATAGGATCTGCACCTTTTACCCCTCACAAAAATCAAATCATGGTGGATAACAGACTTAAACCTAAGGCATGAAACTATAAGAATTCTAAAAGAAAATGTTGGAAAAACTCTTGTAATTCTTATGTTAGCTTATTTTCCTTAGTGCCATATTTCTCTGAGTCATTGTTCATTGTTCTCGATTCTTTTCTCTTCATTTCTAACTGGGTTAATTCAAAAGCCTTGACTTCTATTTCTGAAATTCTTTCTTTTCTGCTTGTTCTATTCTGTTGTTAAAGCTTTTCGCTGCATTTTGAAATTCCTTAAATGACCCTTTCATTTCTTTAAGTTCTGTTATTTGTTTGTTCATGTTGTTTCTCTCTGTAGAGAATTTTTCATTCATGTCTTCAATTTTTATTGTTGTTGTTTTTGGTACTTTATGTTGGTTTTCAACTGTCTCATCAACCCCCTTAATCTTATTTGCCATCTGTATTCTTAATTCCATATCTGTCATTTTAACAATTTCCTTTAGGGGTCTGTTGCTGGAGACACCTATTGTGATCTTTTGGGGGTATCAAAACAGCTTGTTTTTATGTGTTGCCAGAATTTCTATGATGATTCCTTCTCATCTGAAATCTCTTCCCTCAGTTCAAGGCAGATATGTTTGTGATGTACCTATTCTCATCTGCTAGGAGCTCTTCTACTCAGTGAAAAGAAAGAGAGGCCCTTTAATGGCACACTTGCGTCCTACACTAGAGGATTGAACTGGCAGGAGAGAGGAGAAGGGTGGATGCTTAGAGAGTCTGTAATGCAGCTGTTCTCCTGCATCATCATGTTTCCCTGTGATTGTCACAATCCAAGCTGGTGCTGGGGGATATTCATGTAGAGTTGTGGGTTGGTCCCAGGCCACTGTTGGCACCTTAAGCAGAGGGCTGGGTGAATCCCTCTCCATGGAGGTAGGTGGCATGAAAGTTTGCTATGTACAGGCCTCCCCACAGGATTGGCAGTGACAGCTGGGTAAGGTTATTTAGACAGTGGCCACAGGCATCAGGGCTCTGTATCTTCTTATTTTAATACATTCTCCAGGAGTTTTTAGAAGTGAGTCTTTGTATGGTAAATATTGTGAGGCCTGATTGGATCTAATGTCCTTGGTTCTTGTATGTAGTTACAAGGTTAAGAAGCCTGAGGTCAATCTAAATATTTTTCCTTGGTACGTGATATACTCATTCTCTCCAGAAGCATTTTCATTTCTATTTGCTGCTCTAGAATTTAATTATAATGTGTCTAAGTAATAACAATAATAATAGCTAATTCCTAAATAACAATTATGTGCAAGGCACTATTCTAGGGCTTTACATACATTAATTTATTTACTCTTCACAATAAATTTTTAAAGATACACATTTTTTTATTCTCATGTTATTGGTGGATAAACTTAGGCACAGAAAGTTTATGTTATATGCCATTTAAAATAAGCAGTCTATCATCATTTTATAATTCTGGCATATCAATAGTCTTTATTTCTTTGACTTTCTTTGACTATGTCTTCCCTTCTCCCCTTACCTCCAACATACACCACCACAACTTTTCTTCCAAGAATCTTATTAACTGGATATTGGCACTTTTATTTCTATTCTTCAAATGTCATATGTTATTGTTATATTTCCCTCATTTTATCTTTTCCTATTACTTTCCGGAACTGCTCAATTTGATCTTCAAACAAACTAATTCTTTCTTCATCTGAATCCTTTGGCTCTACTTTTTGTTTATTATTCTTTATTTTTCCTAGCACAATTTTATTTATTTATTTTTTTTTATTTCACTATATTATGCAGGTACAAACATTTTGGTGAAATAATTGCTTTTGTACCATTCGAGTCAAATTTACAAGTTTGTCCATCCCCCAGACAGTGTGCATTGTACCCATTAGATGTGAATTTACCCGTCTCCTCCTCCCCCTCCTACCTGATTGATTTCCAATGAACATTATTTCCATATATGTAAATAATGTGTACAGTGAATGTTATTTCCATATGTGTTGATCAATTAGCTCCAATTTAATGGTGAGTACATGTGGTGTTTTTTTTTACATTCTTGTGATACTTCACTTAGAAGAATGGTCTCCAGTTCCATCCAAGTTAATACAAGAGGTATTAGTTCACCATTTTTTTTAATGGTGGAGTAGAACTCCATGGTATACATATATCATATTTTATTAATCCACTAATGTATTGATGGGAACTTGGGTTGTTTCCACATCTTTGCAATTGTGAATTGTGCTGCTATAAACTTCTGATCTGTATGTCAACTATTATAGCTTTCATACTTACTATTTCCCCTTGGTTCTTTCTTAAGACTTCTTCCACATTTTATTAACACCTTTCTTATCCTTTTGAGTATTTCAGGTAAATTTATTTTAAATTCTTAGTCCATCTCTTTCAGGAATTCTGTTTCATGTGATATTATTTTTTAGTTTTTCACCTTTCTTTATAGGTTGTTGTCTCTAGTGTCTAGATTTTTTCACCTTGTGAACTCATGACACTATCTGATAATATGAATTAAGAAATAGCCTAAATTATATTCCTACTAGTTAGTTTAAACAAAGTGGAGAGTATGACACTAAGAGAGAAGACTTAAAGTGCCAAAGAACCTGTCTTCATTACTTCTGTCTGCTATCTCTCCACCAATAAATCTTCTGAATCATTTTACAAAATGTCACAGTCTTTTAAAAACAAAGTCCATTAGCTCTAGCATTTACAGAGAACTAGGACAGGGAAGTAAGATCCCGGGTAGCTGACATCTATTCCATTAGTGTCTCACCCCAGCAGAGATTCTGCAGACTGTAATATTAATATTACCCCTTGAAGTTGCCAGGTCCAAGCCATTGGTACAGATTTCTGTGATAAAAATGAAATAAAAACAGCCCCAAAGTAATGTACATACCAGCAAGAAGCAAGGGAACTGAAAGCCTCTCTTCTAACTGTCTTCCACATCTGTGGCTCAGTCAGGCTGCCCTGTACCCCATACTACTACCTGTAACCCTTAAAGGTAGTAGTATGAAAGAAGAAAGGAAAATTTCTCCCAATTTTTATATTCACTTCCAGATCTAGGTTTCTCTATGTTTCTGTAGTTTCTCCAGGTAGATTTGGGGGAAGACACAGCAACCAGTATGAATTTACCCTCTTGACAGGAGCTACATACCTCCCTTACTTGTTTTCATGCCTTCTTATTTGAGAATGGGAGGGAGGAAAAAAATGTAGTCAATCTCACCTAGACTTAGAAAAATGGCTATTCAGGTTCATTTTCAACAGCACATCACTGGCTCATTCTTTCTGTATGTTTTAACCTATCAGCTTCCTGACTCTCTAGCCAAAATTTCCTTTTGAGCTATCACAGGCTATACTTACATGATCTTCAAGCCCTCTTTTTTGGTCATGGAAACTTCTGGAACCTTAGATACTAACATATAGATAATTTCTTAAATTGTTGTAGGTACGTGGTTGACACATTACAATCAGGAACTTCCCCAAACTTCCCATTTTTCAAGTTACTTCAGGGGCTACTTTGGAACTGACGTGTTTAACTGGTTCTTCAATAAAAAGGCTCTGTAGCTTATTCAGCACACTAAATAGTGCCCTGAGATCATATACATAAAGAATAAAATAAAATAAAAAGCACCTCATAAAAATCTTCCAAATTCTTTAGGTTGCTTCTGATAGACACAAAAGGAAATTATCACATTTTAAATTTGTTTTTGGAAGCTGCAAAAGTCTCACTACAACTTTGGCTATTACAAGTTGAAGTTCAGTATAATCTAAATTCAGTAGTTCTTCCTTCAAAACATTCTTACTGTTAATGAATTACATGGGTATTGCACCTTCTGTGCCTTTCTGTTCAAAAGGAGCAAAGCTGTTCTTTTCATTTGGAACAGAGTCTGTGATTATGGACCAACTAATTAACTTGTCTGATATAGGAGGGATGATGCAATTTTCACTTCTAGCTTTTCTCTCTTCCATATAGATGGGGTTGCCATTTATAAATGTTGTGATGGCTATTGTGCAAAAGCTTTTCCTAAGACCTCGCTTTAAGCCCATTTCTATACCTACTATAATATTAAGCTTCCTTAGCAACAGAGAAAAATTTTTAAAAGCCAGTCAAACTAAGTTACCAAGTTGAATTTCCACATATTCTTTCTTATTTATAAAAGGCAGGATTTTCCTTCAGCATTTTCTCGGCTTCCTCCTAGCCCTTAATATTTAATAAAATATCACTGTTACTTAACAAAGCAATGATTGCATAGGAAAGAAGCACTATTTATTCATCTTTACTACCACTGCACATGGCAAAACCACAGGGCAAAATCAAGTCCTCCAAAAATCTCAAGTGCTAATCCCCCTTGACTGGGTCATAGTTTAATTTGCCATTTTAGTTAATAGCTGATTTCTCTCTTGCAAAGGGACAATCCCTATTATTTTATTGATTAGCTATTACCTTTAGTCAAAATATAGAATAATTAAAACTAAAATTACTTAATGACACACAGTTTAAAAAAAAAAAGCCTTAGCAATAAACATTTGAACATTTTGCTGAGATAGAAAAATCCAGCAGCATGGTTCTCATTGATCCAAGAGAAACTTGTCCAAGACAGATATGGATAGTCATACATACTTCATCGAAAAAATAATAGCAATTGTATTAATATTGATAAAAATAATAAATTGCCTTCCAAACAGGAAAGCATAGACTACAAAAAGACATCTGTGATATATGGCTTGCAAACTCAAAATTTAGACCCAGGACACAAGGGATGTTGGCTGATTTATAAAATGCCTTTACTGCATTGGGTTCAAGTGCCAGTAAATATTTTAGATCATCAATACCATCATCCTTAATATACGCTTTTTAGATCATTTAAATGGTTGATGCAGTATTTCATTTATGACCATCCTGAGTAGGTTGCTTTATAGAGTTTACAGACACTAAGACAGGAGGGAGCCTGCTTGAGTGGTTAAATGCACATAGGAAATCTGCAGTATTTCTGACAATGCCTATACCTGTACTGTACCCTTGAGGAACTGTCATGAAATCTGAGGACCTAGAATTAGACCTTAGAAATATCTAATCCAGCCCCCTCCAGACTTATGCTCTCTACCCTAGGAACAGTTGTGGGGCTTTGTTATATCACGCTTGGCTGATAATTCTAATAGCCAACATTATTAAGTGCTTACAACATGCCAAGCACTGTCCTAAATGCTTTACATTAGTCAGCTCATTTAATCCTCAACATAGTCTAAGGAAGGAGATATAATTTCTTTTTTTTAACTTTTTAATTTGTATGGGTACATAATAGTTGTACATATTTATGGAGTACAAGTGATGCTTGTTTTGATACAAGCATACACTATGTAATAATCAAATCATGGTAACCGAGGAATCCATCACCTTTGTGTTATGAACAGTTCAATTCCATTCTTTTCATTATTTTAAAATGTATAATAAATTGTTTTCAACTATAGTCACTCTAGTGTGGTACTCAGCACTAGATCTTACTCCTTCTCTCTAACTTATCTAACTGTATTTTTGTACCCATTAACCATACCCAATTTATCTTCCCTTCCTACTACCCTTCCCAGCCTCTGGTAACCATCATTCTACTCCCTCTTTCTAGGAAGATACCATTTCTGTTCTCATTTTTATAAATGAGAAGGTCCATTATGAAATGTTTTAAGTTACCTACCCAAATTTATAGTAATTCCAGAGCCTGCATTTTACTCTTTTAACTCTACATTGTCATATCTGGCTCTGTTTACAAAAACTAAGTTCATTGAGGTCACAAACTGACCTTGCTGTTTACATTAAAATACCCCACAGCACTTAACACAGTGTTTGGTAGGCATACAAAAATACAGGTTAATAAATTCATTTATATTATAGAATGCGAATGTACTAGCTATTCTCTGACCCAGAAATTCTCTACTTGCCACATTTTCTTTCTATCATTTTCCACCCTGCTCTGTGCCCTGGAAATTGACCTCTATAGATTATTTCATCCAGGTCCCATGGCACTTTGGCATTTTTTTTGGTTTTGGCCAATGGAGAGGACAGCAGGAGTTTGAAGGGTGGGAGAAGAGGGTGATCTGGGTTATTTTCCCAGCTTCGTCATCTCAGGATCAAGGGTTGGCAGTGGCTGTGATACTCAAAGACAAGCACAACTTTTGCAGGGCAGCCACAGCTACTGCTCCAGCTACAGCTCTTTCTGGGTCCCACTAGTTGCTAATTGTCCTGTCTCTCCAGATCTAGTGGTGATAATGGCATTCAGCCTTTGGCCGCCCAGAGGTAAAGCATTATCTCTTTCAGTTTCCCTTAACAATTTCCACTTTATAATTACTATTATTTCTTTCTTTTCAAATTATTTTTCTCAGGACTAGATAGTTCTTTCCCATTCCAGTTAGGACAAAGGCTCTTTTGCTGTCTCAAATCCTCACTTTTCCAGAACATATTCTTTATGGATATTCATCAACAGAATTTCAAAATCAAGGACATAAGGCAAGAGAAGTTAAATGATCAACAACCTTGAATGGAGTACCAAGGTTATTCTCCTGTCCTATGTGTGTTTAAATGATGAATCAGAGAGTATTAAGACAAAACATTGTAGTGTCATAATACAAGAACTACCTAGTCTACCTACCTCTTTGACTCTATTCCCTACCACTCATGCACGTTCATCTCTGGCCTCCTTGTAGAATACCAGGTATGACTCTGGTTAAGCTATTCCCTCTGCTTGGAACATGCTTTTGCCCATAGAGCTACAAGATTTATTTGGGATTTGAATGTCATCTCAGATGCCAACATGATACCACAAGTAGAAAATTGCACACCTGACTTCTTGTGACAGGTCACAGTCAAAACTCAGGTGCACAATGCACAGTTTATTCAACGTCACCAATCGAAAAAAAACCCTCCCAGCTCCCTTCAGCTGCAATACATCTTTAACATACACACCCATATTCCCCACCGAGAATGCCCACAAAGCATAATAAAATGGCTTGTGTGCAGGCTGGACAAGCCAAGGGCATGTTTCCCACTATGCCCCACATGGAGTAAAGACCTGTGTACATAACTCACTTTGTTTTTTTTGTTTATTCTCTGCTCAATGGTGTACTCTCTGACATATTGTTGAAAATGTCAAAAAGGCCTTAAGATATCCCTGTGGGTAACAGTGGTAAGAAAAAGAGGAAGTTAAGCCAACAGTGCATGCCTGTAGTCCCAGCTACTCAGGAGGTTGAGGCAGGAGGATCATTTGAGCCCATCAGTAGACCCTGTATCAAAAAAATATAAATAAATAAAAGAAAGAAAAAGGGGAAGCACTTAAATGGTGGCTGAGATAGTGAAGCCTTTGTTTTCTGATGGTTCCATAGACACAAACATAGTTTCTTACACAAAATTACCTTAAAAATTGTATAAAATTACTCTCCGGCTATGTATAAGTTGTATATGAGACATAAATTAAGTTTTTTGTTTAGACTGGTATGCTTTTTCCCAAGATGACTCATTATGTATATGCAAGTATTCCAAAACCCCCAAAATTTGAAACCAAAAATACTTCTGGTCCAAAGCATTTCAGATAAGGGAAATCCACTTGTACATTGTAAGATTGGAGAAGTCATGAACTTTGTTGATTTTATTTTTCTCTATATTGTCTGTTCCTGGACTGGGACCTAGAACGTAGTGAGAACTCAGTAAGTATTTAGTGAATGATTGAGTAAATGGACGATTCATACCTATTTCCACTTTGAGAGTTCATTTGGATAGTTTATTAATAGAACTGGATTGTTTCCTCTTTTATTCATTCTCTTATCAGCTTTGGGTAATATATATGCCCAATATACAACACCAATTATATCTTTATATAAGGAAACATTCCTAGATGTATAACAAGCCAATGAACTAAATTCTTTGCATCCTCCAGACCTCATCAGCTGCATTCAGTTCCTCTTCAGATCACTAAGAAGGTGAGTCTTAGTGTTGTATAAGCTCTTTAGTGAAAGAGTGATGTTTGATAATGCAGAGGAAGATATTAATATGTAATTCTGTCCTCTTTCAGTACCATTTCCTTTGGCCAAAAGGCAGTGGATTTCTGGAAATCTATTTTCTGGACTTCAAGTAACTCAGTTTTACCTATGCAAGCTGTATGGTGTAGTATCACAATGAAAAGACTAGAAACTTCAACAAATCAGGCTTACCTCGATTCCCTTCACAATTCTCTTACTATGTGACCTTAAGTCAATTACTTATCCTTTCCAAGTTTCAGCTTCCAAGGTTAATATTGGAATTTATTAAAGGGTTATTATGAAGATTAAACAGATAATATGTATAAAGTGACAGACCCATGGTAGGCACTCTAGAAATATTTTTCTTTGGTTACTATCTCTTAGAAACGCCTACTATGCATGTTCTAAATCAGTGATGCTCAAACTGTGGACCACAGATCCCTCAGGTGCTGTGAAGAAGCCCAATATTTTGGAGGCGGGTGGAGGGTGAAGTGGATAATAAGCGAATGGGAGTATGGATGGGTACTGAGGGAGAGGCCCATGGGTGGGCCTCTCAGTCAGAGCAATTCCAGTGTTACAGGCTTTGGGTTGTATTTTGAAATGCTGAAAGGTAATTCTCTTTTTTTTTCACATAAAGGAAACAGTTTTCGATTTTTTATCTTCTCACTAAAAAAACCTGATCATTTAAATATTTTTTAATCATGCATAAAAGCATATACCTGTAGTTAATTCATTGAATTAACTATTAATACATTAATTAATTCAAAGAGATGGATTCAGTGGAGTGCAAACAGAAAGTACTGTTAACACTTCTTTAAATCTCCTTTCGTGACTGTTTTCCCCATCTCCAAATGAGATTTCAAGCAGATCCTATAATTTTCCTGGTCATTTGCATGAATTAACAAGTGATTTACACATTCAGAGAAGTAGAAAGTCTACAGTGCTGTCTGCTAACAAAATTTCAGCATCTCATTCGCTTTAAAGCGTCTTCCTTTCCAGGATCAAGTTTGGAACTATGCACTAGAAAAAACAGAGGAGTTCTGTCCACTTCTCTGTGCTTCCCCTTTCCCCTACATTGTTCTTGCACAGAGCTGCAGGAGGTGCGTGTTGGGGAAGAGTGATGAGGAGGAGTTGGTGAGAAGAAAGGCAAGTAAGGGAAAGAAGTCTTACTGGACTAGCATAGCTATAATTTGATGTGGGTGCCCTCGGGCTGTGGCAGCTGTTCAAGCTGACTCTTCTCTCATGCAGCACTTTGATGGTTCTTGAAAGACATCTGACGCTGCAACTCCTCCATGTTATGGGCAATGCTTCCTCTGGTCATCACTTATAAATCTGCCCCTTGATACAGCCTTTACCAGCCCACGCCCATAACAAAAACATCATAGACTGTGTGGCTTTAACAACAAACATATATTTTTCACAATTCTGGAGGCTGAGAAGTCGAAAATCAAGGTGCCAGAAGATTTAGTGTCTGGTGAGGGCCTGATTCCTGGTTCACAGAGGCATCCTCTTGACGCATCCTCACATAGTGGAAGAGGTGAAGTCTCTGTTATAAAGACACTGATCACGTTCATGACAGCTCCACCCTCATGACCTAATCAACCCTCAAAGGTCCCATATCCTAATACCATCACATTGTGAGTTACGATTTCAACAGATGAATGTGGGTCAGACACGAACATTCAGTCTGTAGCACCCTCCTTTGGGGTAAATGAATCATCCAGGTGGAACTCTTACACAAAGCACTCTTCAAGATGACCCCAGCCTGGGTCCTTTGAGTGAATCTACTTCTTACTCACCAGAAACATGCAGGGATCCTTTCTCCACCAGACTCCTGGAGCCTTTTCCAACACCTCACAGCCATTCCTGCCAGAGACTCCTCTAGCAACATGCTCACTTCAGATTTTTTATGAGTTTCTGAGTTCCTTATACTATATAACACATGCCCAGCTCTCTGATAGCTATCTGAAGCACAAACACTTGCTTGAAGAGTTGGAGAAAACCTGTCTTCTAACTGGAAAGAGAAGGGAATGCCTCGGTAATGTCATGAAAAAAAAATTTTTTTTCTCCACTATTCAAATCTTCTTTTATGTAACTTGGAAGTGAGTGATGAACTTAACTTAGCAAAGAGTGTAAGGATGGTACAGCTTTCCTTTTTATTATTTATAACTACTTGGCCTATCTTATTCTCAGCTTTAGATCCTCAGCTATAACTGCAAGATATAAATCCCCTGAAATTTTACCACTTTGAAATGACAACTAGCAAAATTTTGGTAAATGTTTTGCATAATTGAGATCATAGCAAACAGTCTTTTTATCATTGATTCTTCCCCTTTTCTTGTACACCTCTGACTATCTGCTCTTTTCTCTCTACCTGTATAACCAGCATTGACAATCTGGTGGGTCTCCTACCATAACTTATAATCATGAATACATAACAGTAAGAGTTTTTTATTATTGTTTGTTTCACTGCAGTGATCAGAATCTATATGTTTATCTGTCTTCTACCTTATAACATTTAATACTGTATCTTGGAATTGTCTCTCAATTCAACTGCTCTAGAGAAAATTTTATATTTTCCTTAGATGTATTATTCCATGTTATGGATTAATAGTAATTTGTTCAACCATTTTCCTTTTGATGGATATCCACTTTGTGTTGTTTTCACATATCCTAGTGTTTTCTTTTTCTATAGCATAGATTCCCATCTGAGGCAATGCTGAGTGGAAGAGTGTGTACCTTTTAAATTTTAATAGCTGTTGCCAGATTTCTATCTAAGAAATCTATAAGAAATAACATTCTGTGGACAAAGTATGACCCTATCCTTTATTCTATGAACCTACAAAGAGTGTTATCCCTTCTTATAATTTTGATCAAGCTTATAGTTATAAGGTATATGTCATTTTTTAAAATAAGCAATTTCTGACTACCAGTGAGACTGAGTCTCTGTCAATATCTTATTGGCTCTATAGATTTATTCTTTTGTGAACTGTATCTTCATACACTTTGTTAATTTTTCTATTGTTTATTTTTGCTATTTTCTTATCAATTTGTAATAGCTCATTTGATTCTAAAGTTGTTGACCTTTCACATGCACTGTAAATTTTAATATTTCCCTCAACCAATTGTTTACTATGGACTTTATGGTGTATTTTACCATAGAAATATATTTCTATATGTTTATATAGCCAAATATAGTTTGTTTGTTTTAATTGAGATTTTTATTTTTGGCAGCAGGGAAGTCTGTCTTCATTACACAAGCCATCCAAATTCATAGATTATGCGTGGGCTGATACATATATAATGTTTGTATAAGTTTTTAAAGGCCTAAATTTAAATATTTGATACATCTATAGTTTAGCTTTTTTAATATAAAGTAAAATCCAGACTTATTTTCTTCCTGAAATATTGCCAATTATGTTGATTAAGTAAAACCATTATTTAGTTAATGAAAAAAATCACCCTTATCAAATCTTATATTTTACCAAAATTGTTTGAAGAACCACTCCGGGTGAATAAGGGAGTGACAATTTTATAAAAAATATGTCAATGGTTCCTGCCCTAGCTGAAATGACCAGTGAGCAGAAAGGATTCTTTAGAAGTACGGCTGCATTTTTTCATTATAACTTAAGGAAGACTTAAATCTTTTCATTTCATCGATATTTCCATGAGTACCTATTTATTCTTAAGTTCCCTTTATCTGCTCAGAATTTTCTCCAGAAATTTAAGATGTTTTGGAACTGTTGATTGCTACTAAGCATGGAGACAGAGAAAGTATTTGAAGAACCTAATTGCCATACACTTCTAAAGACTTTACTTAACTGCAAGTGTGCATGTATAAATGTATGCTTGTGTGCATGTGTATTTGTGTGGTGGGTGGAAATGAGGGGTTAGTGGATCAGAAGAGAATAAAACATTAAAACATAAGAAAGAACATTTGCATTCGATAAGAAAATTTCCTTGATTTTTCTCCTCCATTTGCTTACACTCAACAGTTCTCTAAATTTTATTTCAGTAAATATAATGGACATTCCACATTTACCTTTCCCCTTGGCATCACTTGTTTATAAACATGCCCCTAGGCACTGGAGAAGTCATCTGTGAAGAAAAGTACTAAATGATGCTTCTTGACATTTTGTTGTTTTAGGAGTCTAATTCCTTGGAAACAACATCAAGACAAATAAAGTCATTCAGCTTTTAATCATGGGTGATATAAATCATTATGTCAGTTAACTCTAGGGTCCATAAATCTCTAAAATGTGAATTTATGACATAGAGATGCAACTTAGCAATATTGGTTTTTTAAAATTTGATTAGAATAATGAGATATGATAGCACAGATTTTTGTAATACTGCTTGCAACCATATCAAAAATGGAGGCTCTCAAGCTCAGTCTGTCAATGTATTAAGTATCACCTTCATGTTTTCCCTGTTCAGACTAATTGCTTCCTTAATCTGTGATTGCTGACACACATGTGCAGTTGTGCAAGTTAATAGGAATGAAGATGGTTCTGATACTCTACAGTTTCATTATATTCTGTTTATAATTGTCTTCACTGTGAAGGCACCATTATTTTATTTGATGGTTTAATAAGGAGGAAACCCAACAATAAAATGTAAGTGTATAAAACGATTATGGATAAACATTCAAAGTGTAATATACTCAAACAGACCCAAGGCCAAATGAATTAGTTTAAAATATGGATAATGTTGTGATGGGTGGTACAGATTCACCCCATTGGAACTTGCTCTGGTTTGCTTTGCTTGTTCAGACCACCTATCATTGTAAACTTTCAAAATCTGTGCTCCAAAGTCCTGATACACTTCCCCAAATCTCATAGCAGGCACGCACACTGAGTCAAGTGCCCTGCAGCTGACTGATATGCTGATGCATTTTTAGAATGGAACAGAGTGAAGCTGAACCAATGCAGTGGCTAAAATAAGAAACCAATTTAACTGCATTGTAAAGACAGCAACCCAAATCATTCCCCAAATAATTCAAAATGTTGGGCTGCAATACTGAAAACACATATTTGTTCTTTTTTTGGAATGCATTTTTTACGTACATCTCAGTCTTTCCCTCCTACTCACAGAGGATCTCATCGTCCTCTTGTTCTGGAGGTTTCGGAGCTGTTATTATATCCACACTCTCACATGATGCCTTCGTTAAGTTTGGTTCAGCATTTCCATTATAAAACCCATAAGCCTCCAGAACAGAACTATTATAACTGTCTATGAGGGGAAAAATTGCTCCCAGCTGAAACTTAGTATATATTACATTCAGTCCAGAAGGCACTCATCTTCTTTAACATATTATAAAATAAAATTTTATACCATTGGTTTTACTTTCTTTAGTTGCTTCTGTCAGTATGATAACATGAGAAGATAAAGTATGGTAGCAAAAGCCATTCATCCTACATTTTGTCCATTTTCCCCAAGACACTGTTCTGTTTCTATTTCTAGCCTAGAATCAAAGTTTCAGGTCTTAAGCACAGTGACTTGAGGGTCCCTTTCACAAGAGCTAGTTCTGGTCACTCCCAGACAGTGGCATTACAAGAATCTGGACAATCAGGGATCCACACAGAAGGGATTTTATTTCCCCATACTCAATAGCAAGTGTGCATTACAATACATAAAGTATAAAACACCGAAAACTTTCTAAAAATTACTTCAGAATAGATCATTGAAAAAGATATTGTACCAATTCAAGCAGTCCCATTTTTGGATTAAGTTTTTAAATTGTATAGGATATTTCTCCACATTTTACCATTTGATGTTAGAGGCAAGGGGGCAGGGAGAAGCAGATGCAAACTTGGAAAATTGGAATTTAACTAGTGAGTATTGTTATAATTTTCTTTCATTAGTAATATAGATTTAGGAGTTAGGTAACAAGTATATTTTTTTAATAAATATTGAATCTGAGCAAAATTTTCTGTTGGTTAAATAAACATTTGTATTTCTGGTATGTCTTCATAATTAACACACAGCTTGGAATCAATCATAAAATCCCACCCTCTGACTGAGTCTGAAAAGCAAATAAGTCACCTCTGGTAGATCCATTTAAGAAGGGAGATTTCAGGAAAGGCCTGTTCAGAAAAGACATTAATAGGGAGCCATGGACTCGTTGAAAAGTCTATAAACTGTTTGATCCCTGATTCCAAACCTAAATTGCTATGTTTGGCATCCACCTTCTTTTCTGGCACCACCCCTAATATCCATTCTTATCTCTATGACTCCCCACTGAAAAGAGGGTCTGTAGAAGGTCTGTGCAGGTGCTTCATGGTTCAAGAGCCACCTGTACATCTACCTCTGCCATGAAGCTACTTTGATCCTGAGGCAAAAGATGCTATCCTATCTCTGTTCTTAACGCCTTGACTGGGTGAAGGAATTTTCTATCTGTACTCAAGTTCATCGAGAAGAAAGTGGACAAGGAAAAGCCGATACCATGGAGTTCTACTCAGTCTCAAAAAACAATGGTGATGTAGTACCTCTTGTATTATCCTGTATAGATCTGGAACCCATTCTACTAAGTGAAGCATCACAAGAATGCAAAAACAAGCACCACATGTACTCACCGTCCAACTGGCATTAACTAATCAACACTTAAGTGCATATATGGTAATAACATTCATTGGGTATGTCAGGAAGATGGGAGGGGAGGAGGCAATGGGTATATACACACCTAACAGGTGTGGTGTGCACCATCTGGGGGATGGACGTGCTTGAAGTTCTGACTCGGGTGGGTCAAGGGCAATATACATAACCTAAACATTTGTACCCCTGTAATATTCTGAAATTTAAAAAAATTTTAAAAATCCAATAAACAACCTAAGCATTTTACTGGGAGAGGCAAGTCAACTCAAACACAAATCACAACACAAAATTCAGGCATCCCTGGCCTCTTACAGTAAAATAAAATGAAGAGAGCTGATATTTCATTGTAGATATAAAAGAAGCTAGACAAACATCTTCATGCAGGGTATCAGATGACATTGGAGTCTATCAGAACTTTTGAGAATCTATTTCAAGCCTAGAAATGTGCTGGGAGTTGAGAAGTGTTACATGGGAAAAGTAGAAGGCAATGTTTTTGCCCTTTAGCAGTTAACAATCTCATTTGTGAACCAACAAGAATGTCGTAATTCTCAACTTTGATATTTTTAAAGCCACTTTGTGAAAACTTAATTGCTATACATTTATTAGTAGATACTGATAGATAACTTCTGAAATAAAAATCAACATACAGTATTTTAATTTTTTGAGAAAATTACTAATCCTAAAAATAAAATATAGGTTGACACTTTCTACATAATATGATTAACATACTTCCATAGACAAAGAATGGTCTTTGAAGCCAGAGAGACCTATCACTGGTAATTTACTACTTATGTGAACTTGGCAGGCAATTTTGATCTGAGTTTCAGTTTTCTAACCCACATAATGGGAAAATAATTCCTGTTTGAGGTAGATGCTGTGTGGACAATGAAATGAACTAACATACACAAAATGCCTGGGATAATAGTAGGCACACCCTCTATCTGCTTCTGAGAAGAAAACATAATCAAAGTTTCTCAGTTGATATTTGCATTGTGGTGAGGAAAACAACCATCACATATGACTATGTCTTTATTTCTGTTTGCTGAGAGGAAAGGGAGACACATTCTTAAATGTCATTTCTAAAACACCAAAGTTTTGTGTTTTCAATCTTCTGTTGAAAAGGAAAACTTACTAAATATGAGTCCCTAATATTTAAATAGAAGACCACACTATGATTTTAAAAGTCAGAACTCATTACAAATCACATGCTCCATCAGGATCTCATTCACTTTTATTTTGCTTGATCTTGGTAAGAAATACTGTGTAAAGTTGACTTGAAACTTGCTGATTTTATTATGTTAAGTTCCCCTGAAAACATAAGTCATGGTCCTTCTTTTTCTCTCACAACTGCAGAATGACATCAGGCCCCAAGTCTCATAAGTTGGCTTCAGATTTCAATCCAGAACAAACCAGAAATAGCTGGTAGGAGCTGGCTGATTGCGCCTCTGAAGCGATCAACCTGCGCTCCAATTTAGCTCCCAGACCTTTGTCTTCAGGCTTTACCAATCATTTGGCCCTTAATGGGTCTCTTTTGCTGTTTATCACTCTCTATCCCCATCAATTTTCATTGCTCTCTACAGCTTCTTTATCACTTTTTGTTGTCAAGAACATAACTACTTTTGGATCAGATGTTTGCCATAAATTCTCGAAATAGACATTGAGCCCATAAAGAATAGAAATGAATAGGCTAGTTTTAAATGTCACCGGTAGATAGTTCATCTCAGTAGGCGTGATTGTTAATACTTTCACATCTCTAGTTGAAAATTGAAATTTTTCCACTGCCCCAGGCATAATTATTTTCCTCCAAATGACTTGGAAGCCAGTATTACAGCATCCACCTACACAGTATATTTGACCGAAACACTGATACGAAGCAGAGTCACAAAAATCTATTTATGTAAGCTCCTTAATATGGGAAGCCTTGATTTCTTAGGAAATATCATGTTATTCAGATGGAATAAAATTTGATAGCATTGGCAATTACTGACTTCTGCTTTAGATTAATGTCCACATGTAGGGAAAAAAATGGGGTTTTTTGATTCCAAATGTTGAAAAAAATGGCAATGACACTGAAACTTTATATACCATATTTCAGCTGACAGCACAATTTAGGGTTGAGTTACACACCCATAGAATGAAAGCTTCCAACAGAAATGCTGACAGGCCCTTTACTTATAGGGAAGTATTTGCTCCCAGAATAATAACAATATATTATGTTTAAATAGATCCTTTTATAAAGCACTTTAAAAACTGTCAACTTGTATCTCTCCTTCCTATACACACATATCTCTCATGAAAGTCAATAGCAAAGCAGTATATCTATTATTTATTTAGTTAGGTATTATGTATTTATTATATTTATGAGATTCACCCATCATTTATTAGCCTCTGGGCACCTTTGCAAGTTTCAGAGCTAAAAAAAATAAGACAGTCTATGTCATTATGATTTGTAAGTTATTCTAGACATCATAAAAGCAGGACATATTGCTTCCAGCCTTATTATCTTAGAAGATCAACACACCTTCAAAAATATACATTCATCAGAGGAGAAACACTTACACTGATGTTGCTCATAATGTTTCATAGGTTAGAAGAAGAAAGGCAGAAGCAATAATATCAAATCAAAGACATTTGATAGATTTTTTGGTTGTTGTTTTTTATATTTATGTGTTCTGAAGCATTATTACATAATGGAGGTTGGTATAAATGAAAATGAGATGTTATGGAGAAGTTTGCATAAATAATTTGTTAAATCTTATCAAATTTATATTATCATATGTGCTTAGCAGTGTGCACAGGTATAAAACTTCAATCTTCATAAACTAAATATTGAGCTAAACTCTCTAGTAAGGCTGGTAGGCAGAAAGAGCCCTTCAGCTCCAAGACTTTTCATAATCCAGTTAAATTTAAAGTGTATCATCTGAAAACATTGTTTTCTCTGTATCAAATGCTTTGATCTCAACAGATTACATGGATTGATTACATGGTTTAAAATGGAAAAAAAATATATGCTGATCCCTAGATACTCCCTTTTATCCCTAGCTCCCAGCATCTCTTTGCACATCCAGAAAAGAATCCAGATCTGAGGTCATCCTTTGGTGTCTTCTTGGTCCTCTCATTGAGAAAATTCTAGGTTTAGCGTGCAGGGAGATTAGATATGGCTTGGAGAGTCAGTCTTTGTCTCTCTCTCTCTCTCTCTCTCTCTCTCTCTCTCTCTGTCTCTCTGTCTCTGTCTCTCTGTCTCTCTCTCTCTCTGTCTCTCTCACACACACACACACACACACACACATGTAGTTCCACGCCCTAGACCTTCACACCAATGTAGGGAGTGACCTTGGGTTATTTACAAACTTGATGTGTCAGCATCTAACGTCTTTAACAAAGAAGTAACCTTCCTTCCAACTGAAA
>CAUYRT010067886.1:0-30357 GCA_963574885.1 Lepilemur ruficaudatus | reverse complement strand
CTAGGTCATGGAAACAACCCAAGTGCCCGTCAATTCATGAGTGGATTATTAAAATTTGGTATATGTTTACAATGGAATATTACTCAATTTTAAGAAACGACAGTGAGCTAACACTGCTTATATTATCCTGGATTAAGCTTAAGCCCCTTATGCAAAGTGACATGACACAAGATCCGAGGAACAGGCCCCACTTGTACTCGCCATCAAATTGGTATTGACTGATTGATACTATGGTGCTTAAATGGTGGTAATGGTTTACTGGGGATTTTGAGGGTGGGGGGTGGACCCACATCCAGGGGATGTGGTGAGCACTGTTAAGGGGAGGGACATGCTTGAAGTGTATTTGGGGATGGGTATTAGGGGTCTCAATGGGGGGTGGGAAATCCTCTAAAACGGATTTATGTGAATAGCTGTACAACTTGGTAAATTTACTAATAACCATTTAATTTTACACTTAAAATGGAGTAAAGACAGGATATGTAAGTTACAATTAAAAAAATAAAAAAATAAAAATAAAAAAAACAGAAATTCTGGTCTTTTTTAGCCTCCAGCCAGATTGCTTCTGAAACCCGGAGGTGATGAGTGTTTGGAAGCCACTTAAGAAGTTCCAGCTGACAACATCATACAGAATGGGGAAAAACTGAAAGCATTCCCACTTAGAACAGGAACAAGGCAAGGTTGCCCACTATCTCCACTTCTATTCAACATAGTGCTGGAAGTCCTTGCTACAGCAATGGGACAAGAGAGCGGAATAAAGGGTGTCCAGATGGGGGCAGAAGAGATCAAACTCTCACTCTTTGCTGATGATATAGTATATCTAGAAAACCTCAAGAATTCAACCAAGAGATTCCTTGAATTGATAAATGAATTTAGTAAAGTCTCAGGATACAAAATCAATACACACAAGTCAGAAGCATTCATATACGCCAATAACAGTCAAATTGAGAACCAAATCAAAGACTCAATTCCCTTCAAAATAGCAACAAAGAAAATAAAGTACCTAGGAATATATTTAACTAAGGAGGTAAAAGACCTCTACAGGGAGAACTATGAAACACTGAGAAAGGAAACAGCAGAGTATGTAAACAGCTAGAAGACCATACCATGCTCATAGGTTGGCAGAATCAATATTGTTAAAATTCTATGTTACCCAAAGTGATCTACAGAGTCAATGCAATTCCTATTAAAATACCATCATCATTTTTCACATATAGAAAAAAAAATTTTACGCTTCATATGGAACAAGAGAAGACCCCGTATAGCAAAAGCAATCCTAGGCAATAAAAACAAACTAAGAGGTATCAATTTACCAGACTTCAAACTATACTACAAGGCTATAGTAATTAAAACAGCTTGTAACTGGCACAAGAACAGGGACGTTGACCAGTGGAATGGAACAGAGAACCCATATATAAAACCATCTTCATATAGCCATCTAATCTGTGACAAACCAGACAAAAACATACAATGGGGAAAAGAATCCTTATTCAATAAATGGTGCTGGGAAAACTGGATAGCCACATGCAGAAGACTGAAGCAGGATCCACACATTTCACCTCTCACAAAAGTCAACTCACGCTGGGTAACAGACTTAAACCTAAGGTATGAAACTATCAGAATTATAGAGGAAAACACTGGAAATACTCTAGACATTGGCCTAAGCAAAGAATTTATGAAGAAAACCCCAAAGGCAATCACAGCAACAAAAATAAATAAATGGGACCTGATCAAACTAAAAAGCTTCTGCACAACCAAAGAAACTGTCACGAGAGCAAACAGACAACCTACAGAATGGGAGAAAAATTTCGCATGCTACACATCTGATAAGGGGCTGATAACTAGAATCTACTTAGAACTCAGGAAAATCAGCAAGAAAAAAAATCAAACAACCCTATCAAAAAGTAGGCAAAGGACATGAACAGAAAATTTTCAAAAGAAGACAGAAGAATGGCCAAGAAACATATGAAAAAATGCTCAACATCTCTAATCATCAGGGAAATGCAAATCAAAACCGCAATGAGATATCACTTATCTCCCGTGAGAATGGCTTTTATCAAAAAGTCACAAAACAATAAATGTTGGCGTGGATGCGGAGAGATAGGAACACTCCTGCACTGCTGGTGGGACTGCAAACTAGTCCAACCCCTGTGGAAAGCAATATGGACATACCTTAAAGCGATACAAGTAGGTCTACCATTTGATCCAGCAAGCCCACTGGGCATCTACCCAAAAGAACAAAAGACACTCTATAAAAAAGACACCTGCACTCGAATGTTTATAGAAGCACAATTCACAATTGCAAAGTTGTGGAAACAACCCAAGTGCCCAGCAATACACGAGTGGATTAATAAAATGTGGTATATGTATACCATGGAGTACTATTCAGCCATAAGAAACAATGGTGATATAGCACCTCTTGCATTTTCCTGGATGAAGCTGAACCCCGTTCTACTAAGTGAAGTATCCCAAGAATGGATGGACAGGCACCACATGTACTCACCAGTCAATTGGTATTAGCTGATCAACACCTAAGTGGACACACAGGAACAACATTTATCGGGTGTGGGGCAGACGGGAGGGGGACGAGGGGATGGGTATATACATACATAATGAGTGCAATGCGCACTGTTGGGGGATGAACATGCTTGAAGCTCTCACTCGAGGGGAGGGGGGGCAAGGGCAATATACATAACATTAACATTTGTACCCCCATAATATGCTGAAATAAAAAATATATATATTTTGGAGGAAAAAAAAAAAAGAAGGTTCCAGCTGAGCAGCTTGTATAGGACACACTTCCCCCTTCCCTTCCCTCTCGTTCTTTCTGGGTAGTCAGGCCATTGTCAGGCCCAGGGACACAAAACCACCTGAGTACATTTTTTAAAACATTCTAACTTTAAACATGTATGTGTATGTGTGTGTGTAAGTGGCACATGTAAATTTCATCCCAAAAGACTGCTTGATGGAATTGTATTTAAGTCATCTTTCTTGGCTTGCTCTCAAATACAGACAAAATACTACTGACTAGGTACCTGGGAAGTTTATGACTGAATGCATGGCCAACACATTCATTCATTCATTTCTTCAATCCACTGAGTAGCCACAATTAGCCAAGGACCTTCTAGATGCCAAGCACAACTGCTTTAACACATTGACTGCCACATTAGAAAAAAAAAAATTTTCCCTGGGGCCGCGGTGTTTTATTAAAACAAAACCATCCTTTCTAATTTGTTATTTTTTATTGTTTTCTGTGCATGAGTTAAATGCAATGCTATCCACATTTTTAGTATTAAAGTGTCAATATTAATTGTAACAATAAGAACATCAACAAATAAGATATTCATGAACCAACTGTAGGCTTTTGCTTCACAAGGCCCTGGGCTCAAAACTGGTATGAGTTCAATACAACTCACGTGGCAGTCAACTTGCTGGACAAGTGTTACCTCAATTAATGCTCACATCAACATGACGTGAACAGTATTATTCCCATTTTACAGATGCCAAAATTGCAACTCACAGAGATTAAATAATTGATCTAAATTATGTAGTTAGTCTACTGCAAAACTGATCTGTGTCTAACTTGTAATCTTTTTAGGGTGCTATAAGTTGCTAGCAGGCAGTGATTCCCTTTGTAATCAGATTTTGTAAATTAACATGCCTAATTCTTCATGTCACAGTAGACTCTAAAAAAGATTTGTTAGTGATGACAGCCTATGGGCAAAATCCTGATCACTCTGAGAACAAGTGAGGAGAATGTATTTCCATCCCTCTTAACTGCTCAGTAAGCATGAAACTTTGACATTCCATCTGTTTTTCCTTTTTGGGGGTGCCAGGCTAATGGAGAGCATAGTGAGCCTATCAAAATATCTGTAAGCCAGGATTCAGTGATATTTGCTTTAATGAACAGATAAAAATTGCCCACAGTTAACATATAGCTTCTTGACAAGCAGTGGCCCTAACAACAGTTAACAGTGCAAGAGTGATTCGCAGGGTTTGGATGGATGGAGGTGGGGAAGTCAGAGGAGAAGTTGTGGAAGTTCAAAGACACTGATGTCCTCTCAGGATTCCGCGCTGGCTCAGCTCGTTCATCTCAGTGGCTGCTGCCACCCAGCACCATAATGATGACAAAATATGCTCCCTTAAGTTCTAAGACACTGTTGGAAGTAATATTCTCTGGTAAAGGCTTGAGATTCAGAAGAGTTGACTCCTGCCCCTTGCTGCATCTCTAATTAGAAAACATCTTCCATCGAAGGCTCACTTGCCTATTTTTCAGGGGTGGCAGACACAGTGCAGCACGAATTTGGCCAAACGCGGGTGGGAATGAAATGGTTGTAGCAACTTTCTCCCTGCTGGCAAGGCTCAGGCTTGCTTCCCGGCTCTTTCCAACCTCCACCCTGTCACTCTGTAATGTATGCCACCCAGAGGTCCACATCTCATCTTGCCCCTTAGATGCATACACTACAGGTGCTCCTTTCTCAAACAGGCCCCTCTTGGCATCCATGAGACGAATCTCTCAATCCCTGCCCTTCCCAGCCCTGCTCGCGCCCCTACTCCTCTCACAGTGCCCTCCCCTGCATACAGCTGTTTTCTGCAGTGACTTCTCACACAGCTTAGGATGACAGGCAAGCCCATAACCATGGCCCACAAGCCCCACATGACCTGGTTCATGTCTTTCTCTCTCTTTTTCAATTACATAGAATTTTATCTCCACAAATGCCTCTTTTGCCCTAAAGTCTACATTGTTTGATAATGATATTGTTAGCCCAGCTTTCTTCTGATTAATGTCTTAGTACATCTATTTCCATCCCATTATTTTTAACTCCTTGGTGTGGTTTTCTTCTTAAGCAGCATGCAACTGGGCTTTATTTTTTTAACCTATCCGACAATCTCTGTCTTTTAAGTTTAATGTTTATCCATTCACATTTGTGGTGATATATGTAGATTTATAACCTCCCTATTATTTTTATTTAGAATTTTAGTTTTATCGTTTGGTCTAAATATGCAAATTGTAGTTACTTTTACAGTCATCACTGAATTATATTTCCTGTCTTTTCAATAATTTCTATACTCCCCATTGTTCCATGCATCCTACAACTTCCCTCTGGGTTTACTTTTCTTCTTGTAATACAGATTCTGTAACAATTCTTTTAGCAAAATTCTTTGTACTTCTTAAAGTATGTCTACATCATTCTCACTCTTGAAAGACAGTTTAACCACGGACAGAATTCTTGCTTGACAATTATTACCTTTAGCACACAGAGGACACTATTCCACATGTTCTGGCATCACTGGTTGATGAGAGATGTTCTCTCAATCAAACTGGGAGATCAGGCTTTAAGATTTTCTGTCCTTGATGTTCTCAAGTTTCAATACAGCGTGTGCATGTTAGCATTTCCTTTTGTTGATCCTACTCAGTACTATGCTTTGATTTGGAGGGTTCACGTCTTTTTAAAATTCTGGCAAATGAAAAATGTGCTCATCATTTGTTCTATTGTTTAGAACCTCCTATTAGAAGTTTATTGGACAATCTCAAAATATCCTTCAGGCTTCTTAGCTGCTTTTTCATGGCTTTTAAATGTTTCTTTTTCTCTCTGAGCTGCAAACTGGGTGAACTCCTCATTACTATTTTTTAATTCAACATATCTTTATTGGCTTTTTATTTCAGTGACTATAGTTTGCATTTCTAAGATTTCTAATTGGCTCCCTTCCTATTCTCCTGTTCTTGTTTCATATTTATATTTGCCCCCCACCCCAGTGGATATTATTCCTTCTTTTTTCTCTTTAAGGATTTGAAATATATTTAAAATTTTTTTTTTTTTGAGACGGAGTCTCACTCTATCTCCCTGGCTAGAGTTCAGTAGCATCATCATATCTCACTGCAATCTCCAACTCCTGGGCTCAAGTGATCCTCCTACCTCAGCCTCCCGAGCAGCTGGGACTACAAGTGTGCACCACCACGCCCATCTAAATTTTTCTGTTTTTACTAGAGATGGAGTCTCTCTCTTGCTCAGGCTGGTCTCAAACTCCTGAGCTCAAAGGATCCTCCAACCTTGGTATCCCAGAGTGCTAGGATTATAGGTGTGAGCCACTGCACTGAGCCATGTGCATGCATATAGTTTATATATATGGAGTGTATTTATCTTGATTGTGGATTTCATTGGTTCTCTTTCTTAAGGCTATATTTCCTCATGTGTTTTGGAATTTAGGTGTATAAGCTAAATTTTCAACAGGAAGTTCTCTCTCATCTGTCTTTGTCTCTATGTGCACCTTATCCCAACAGGTGCCTAGGCCTTCATCTTGAACAGAATTTTAAATGGTGGCTCAAAGATCCCTCCCTCCGTAAAAGGGACAATGCAAATCTGGTCACTGAGCCAGCAGGAGGCTTGGCTCAGGTGCTGATCAGGATCCTGTGTCTGGGATCCTCTACCTCCACAGACACAAACTTCACATAAACCATCATTCCAGGCATAGGGCAGCAGTGACTTTTATTAGCCTCCCATCTTAAGTGAGGCTGTCTGTTCTCATTTATAAACATCCCTGATTGTAAACAGGGAGCTGATTCCACTTCCCACTTCATAAAGTATATATTTAGTCCCTGTTAAACTGCAGGAGCCAAATTACCAGCCATTTTGCCTGCTTTATCCCAGAGCCAGGCAGCCAGTAGCTTCAGCTCCATCCTTACTTTGCATTTCTCTTATTTTTCTGATCCAGAGATGTGTATCTTGCTTTGAGCCTGGCTAGATCTTTTCAGTTTCCTGTTGTTACATTATATCTCTTATGGCTTAAAGCATGATCTAACGATGGCATCTCACCAAGAAGTCCCCTGACTTCTACAATCTCATCTCATGCCATTAGCCCATGTGTCCCAGTCACCTCCTTTAGCATCTCTTCAGTTCTCTGATCAATCAAGATGTCTGCCACATCAGGAACAGACGCAAGCCTGGAAAGAAGAGCCAAGCACTGAAATGTGTTCCATCCTCTCCCCAAATGCCAAAACCAAGTTGAAAACAGCCACAAGATCCCCCAAACAGCAGCTATAGGCCACACTTCTATCTTTTTGACAAAACCCTCCTACACAGCTAACACTGACAAAAGTGTTATCAACAAATATAAAGGTCAAATGTATACATAGGTATGGCCCAAAGAGAAAGGAAGCATACTTCTTGGAAAATCAGAAGTCTGATTTTCTTTTCAGGACTTAGATGGTGGAATTATCTGGAACTTATAGTATTATGACTAATAGTCAAAGATTCTGTTGTTTCAATATTTTCTCAAAAAGAAAATGTAATAAAAACCTTATTAGTTAGGACTAAATAGGATGATAAAACATCCAAATTAATGGCAATTTGAAATTCTGGATTCTTTTAGTAAAATGGAGATTGATTTCTTGCAAATCAGTATAATAACACAAAGTAATGGCTTATAGGACATTGCCAAATAGAGATTCTGCCGGGACCTATAAGAAATTGTCTATGATTAACTATGTTTATTTGGGATAGCATGCTGCAGATTATAAAGGCAGCATGAATGGGCTAGAATCCCCCCATAATCCCCTATAAACTCATATTTTGTTAGGAAACATTTTTCCTTCTACAGACACTGGAAATCTGAACATCAGCCCAAGCTCTCTCTAAATTACCATAAATTCAAAATGAGTGAGGCCAGATCAATGAAATTTGATATGCATGAAACTCTTGCATATGCTGATGGGAGTCTGGAAGAGAGCACAGGGTGGTCACACTGCACTTCACAGCCACAGCCGCTGCATCTGCAGTTGGCTCTTTCACCACAGCTAGGTCATCGCTCCATTCCATTGTTTTCAAATATGCAGCAAATATCTGTGGAAGTGGGGAGTCTCATCATTTTTTTCTTTCTCTTTCTCATTCTCTCTACAGAAGGCATCACTATTCCAGTTAGTCTGTCAAAAATAAAAGGCCATGATTTAAGGTGCAAAGCACCTAAGAAATTATAATGACTTTGCAAGGAGGGATAGGAGAAGACATAGTGCTACCAGCTAGTGCACTCAAGAGTCAGGTGATGGAAGGAATTGCTTCTTTGGTAGTGTAAGTGAAAGGTCTTCCAAACAGTTACTATAAGGAAGTTTCTACTCAAGTACAAATTGAAGGGTACAGAATATGAGGAGATTTGGCATATGTCTTCCTCTGAATAGGGCTTTACTTCATGTCAGTACAGGAAACAGCCAACTCAAAAGAGATTTTGGGGCCCAGTACAAATGCCCCCTATTGGCAGGTTTTCAAAACCATGCCAAGACTTTTCATCTCAATTTCTTCTGGGTTCAAAAAAGAGCTAGATCAAGAGACTGTCAAGGCCCATTACTCTTGGTCTGTTTCCTGTGGGTTCTAGGGAATTTCGTTTTCAAAAGCTAAAGGGCTTTTCATAATAGGGGTTCAAGGATGCTTAGTATCTGAGATTTGTAGCTTGGGGCACAGAAACCAGAGAAAGCCTTGTTCATTTGGCATAAATGCTCATAATATTTCCCAATGTAAATGAATCACAGTCTAGAAAGTAGAAACATTCCTACTTTAAAAAATATATACAACTCTCCGCTATTACTGGCTATTTAAAATTCTAGGAAACCACACAGGATCCTTGCGTCAGGCTGTTGCAGGCGAGCATGGCGGCCCCCATCTCCCCTGCCCCCAGCCCGGCTTGCGACATCGCCGAGGAGGGCCTCTGTTTGCGCTTGGCTGCAGCCCCTTAGCCCCTCTGTACCCTCCACAGAGGAAGCAGTTTCCAGTGGGAACCAGAGGGGCCTCAGCCTAGGAGGAAGTGCAGTCTAAGAAGCCTTCTGGGTGAGGAGCCCTGACCTTTCCATACATGCACCAACACACACGCACACCTTGAGCCTTCCCCACGCTTAAGAACCACCCGGCTTCTCAAGCAGCCCACTCTAGAGCAAGGAAGAGAGAAGGAAATCTCAAGGGTCTCAGGTCCATTCTTTCTGATGCCCTGATATGTCTTCTCCAGGCAGGGCTTGCCCTGGATGAGGCTCAGTGACAGCAGGACAGCCCCCCTACTCTGCCACCGCTATCTTTTCCTACGCCTCCTGCTTTCCCTCCTTAGATCACTAAAGCGTCACTTCCTCTCTCAGCTTGTTTGAATCTCTTCAGATCACCATTCCTGCCTTCACTCTCCATTCTCTCCCTCCTCCCACTTCTCTCATTTGCTTCCCCCTAGAACACAGTCAGCCCCTCAGACTGTGCCTTGGTGTTCCCATCAGACCCTGCTCTCTGCTTCCAACTGCACTCACTGCAGCCTGATGATGTCCTCATCTTACCCTCTTTACACCTGCCTGTACCCTCCATACTCTTCACAGAACGACCCCGTCCTTTCCATAACAGAGAACCTGCCTACTCCTCTGGGAACCAACAAAAAGCTCCCGGGGAAGATCAGAGCCATAGGTGACAGCTCCCTACTCATAGTAGGTGCAGAGAGCTCAAGCGGAGAGGGCTGAGCATCTGACATTGTCTGCTCCTCCTACACAGTGTGCCAGGAGCACGGTGGGGGTCCACAGCATCGGGGTCCACATCACAGCCAGAGAGGGGCTGTCAGGGAGGGGCTGCCACGTCTAAAGCATTCAGTTCTTTAGATTCTGACTCCTAACTCAGACCCACCCTCAACTGCTTAGGATGCCCAAAGTTAGGTTCTCTGAAGGGTCTGTCAACAGCTCATCCACCAGAATCACCAGCGAGTGTTGTACAGGCAGGAGGGACTATCTTCCATCCTAGAAGTCCCTCTCCTTTCTTTTCCAATTACATGGAAACTTTATGGATTTGAATGCATGGAGTCTGAGATACTTACGACATGAAGTAGATTTAGTTACCCTAAAGCAGACTAAATGATAGTGAATTTATGCAAATGAGTGTTTTTAATGCTCTGTTGTAAAGCATAAATAATGTGAGTAAACTGGGCACGGCACATTGTTCTGCTTGTATTCTGGCTGCTGACACTGACAGAGGGGCACCCATCCTGCCCTGGGTTCATTTCTCTGTGACGTCTGCTGATGAACCAGCGAGCTAGCGGAAAGTTCCTGCGGCATCTCCTGATTCAGCTGCAGGAGTCCGCCTGCCCGGCCTCTGCTGCAGCACTAGAATGTGCACCCACTGTGCGAGAAGCTGGCATTCCTTGCAGCCACCCCAAGGTGGCACCTGCACTTAGTAACAAAAACTCTGAGAAAACTGCCACGTAGCAGTTGGCCTAAGGTGTGCAGCCACCTCACTCGTCTCATTCTGGGCCATTCATTCTGCCTGCCCTTCCTTCACCGTCCCCTGCCCCTCATCACACTGGCCTTTGTGCAGGTTCTTGAGCGTGGCATTTAAGCTCTCAAAACAGTGTATCTTCCCTTCCTAGCTCTTAACACCGTTCATAACAATGTGGCATATTTTGGTAATCATGTCAACTGTCTTTCACACTATAGTGTAAGCTGCCTAATGCCAAGGTTTGTATATGCTGCGGTTTTTTTTGTTGTTTTGTTTTGTTTTGTTTTTACAATAAAACATCTCCTAGTGCTTGGCACATGGGAGGCACTTAATAAATATTTACATATTTGTGATGTTAATGAATGAATGGTAATAAGGACGCAGACCCAGACAGCTCAGGTAGAAGAGCAAGGCCCTATCGTGGAGATGAGCCTATGTGTGCAGGCATTACCTTCTCTAGATCAAAATGGTTAAGAAAAAAGACATCTATGGATAACAACTGACGCAGACTTTGTTCTTAGACACTTTTATATAAATGCATAAGAAAATAAGGCTTTTATCCAATTATTAATAAGAACTCTAAAACAGGTAGTGGGCATCCCAGCGCCACACATGGGAGAGTGATAGATGTCCAGGGGCAGGTCCCAGGAACTGGGGAAGGACTGGGACTGGCTGATAGAGACCCTTCTCTAGGCCACTGTGGCTGGAGATTAACACTCACTCTCTTCCCAATGCAGAAGAAACAGAAACTAATAGCAGGGCAAACTGTGGTTAGTTGTACATATTGTGTAGAATGAATGCTACGTAGTTTTCATTAGAGTATGGGGTGTAGTGATTCTCAACAAACTCTTTGTTCATCACATAAAATCCTGAGCTGAAGAAGCCCTCTAGATATTATTACAGAGGGGTGCCAGAACTGATTGGGTCTTATCTGGCTCTTAAAGTCGAGTTTCTGGTGGACAGACCAAATAAGCAACCCCGCTTAGAGAATTAGATCTTAAAGAAGTTTTTGTCTGAGTGTGCTACATATTATACTAGAACCAATTACAAATGTTTAAAATAGCTGAACTATTAAAAATGTATTTGATGCTTTTATATGTAAAAGCATTTTCAAAAATAATAATAATGTCAATGAACAGAGTATCAGATTTGACAGGGTGGCTTAGTAAGTGGTTGAAAAAGTGTTCCCAGAAGATGTTGATTAACCTATTCCTCTGGCCTGGAGGGCACTGGAGTAAGGCCATCCTTGGCCTGGATTTATTCAACATTTTTAGCCATGGTTTGGATGACGATATTTAAGACATGTTTATCAAAAGTGCAGCTGCTACAAAGCTCAGAGGAAGGGATGATAGCTCTATAATCTTGGCCGTGCTACTTAATCCGCTGGACTCTCCATTTCCTCATCTATAAAATCGGATGATTCCATTCTCATAAGGTTATTGTGAAGAATTAATAAGCAAAAGGTATATAAAGTGAATCAGTAAAGTTAGTTATCTTCTTTTACACAAAGAGTAACAGAATCAGGATTTTTTTAAAAGAAATTTCAAGTTTGAAAAATGGGCTAAAACTAACAATTATTATATCAAAGTAAAAGGGGAATCCTGCATTTAGCTTCACAAAAAATAACTCTAGATAAGGATCCACACGAAAACAATGACACATGGAAAAACAACCCAAACGAATAGCCAACCAAACCAAACCACCAAAACAAAAAACAAATTTTGAATAATATCACCAAATCACATTCTTCCAAAATATAAATAATGTCAAGTTACAGACTCTTGATTAAGTTTTGCTATACCAGTCAGTCAATTAACATATTAACATACTGATTAACATATTAACTGCCATGTGAGTTGTATTTAACTCAAGCTGGTTTTGAGCCTGGGACCTTGTGAAGCATATGTAAGTCACATGTCTCTACTTCGGGAACCACATAAACTACTTTTCAAGTTGCATATAACTCATGCACAAAAAACAATTAAAAATAACAAATTTTTCATTAAATTAGAAAGGATCATTTTGTTTTTAAATTTTTTATTCTATTTTTGTAATGAAACACCATGGTCCAAAGGAACAATTTTTTTTTCTAGTGCAGCAGCCAATGTGTTAAAAGAACATTGCATGTTTTACAATTTTCGTACAAAGATTTCTGGTGAACTGACTTAAAGAATGTATAAACATTATTGTAAATGTATTCCACTGTGTTGTATTTTATAATCATTTATTTAAAATAATTTGAGTTACTATCAGAGTAAACCTGCATATAAGCAAAAAAAATTACCGAAGACCCACAGAATGGGGGAGATTTGACTTGGTAGTATTCCTGAGGTGGAGTTCTAGACGTCAATAGCCACAGTTCATTGGGAGCCAACTGCTACGAGGCCACTGAAGTTCTCAACCAGCACTAGTTGTAGACCCAGAGGGCCAAACACTGACCTCCCTTTTTCCCCAAATCACATGGTGCCTCTCTCCCTTTCTTTACTACAAATTATGAAAATAGCTACTTGATATTAAGATCACAACTAATTTTATTTACTAATCTCTTAAAAAAATGGTTATATTCTTTTCACAATGGTATTTTTGTATCACGTAGCTCCCCAAAGCATTCTTGCACTAGAGATGGAATCAACTATGCTTCAGATATCCCAGGTCAGTGGCTTCAGGCTATAGCCTTGGGCCTGGCTTTGGGCTCTGAAGATTTCTAGCTACTAAGGTTGTTCCAGTTTCCAACGTTCTGTTCATGAGGCCTGTCAGTGACCTGAAATTCTGTAATTTATTTTAAAACAGCAAAAGTCAAGCTATGAAGAGGGTGGCAATGAGTCTGACTGTCCTCTTTGCAAGGCCAGCACTGGTCTCTGAGATAATGGAATCAGGGGAAGAAGACAGAGCCAGGAAGCGGGAGGCTTGGGTCTCATCCTAAGCTCTGATCGTCGGCAAATTTCTTAACCCACCAAGACTTCATACTCTCATCTATAAAGCAAGGGGCTGCAGTTAGATCATATTAAAGTCTTCTCTAGCTCTGAAGTTCTGCAATTTGTTAACTGCCTTGGCAACAGGCAGATTGGCTTTTGGGGAATTTATGGACACCACCTGCCTCCCTAAAGTGCCAGAAATGAGTTACAACGCATGAATGTTCAAGACTCACAGGGTTGGCAGAGAAGCTCTACAGCTTCTAAAAATGTCTCCTATCTTTCCTCATTATCTGATTCACACAACCTCATTTAATGGTGAAATACTGGAAAGGCATGCCAGAACCTCTGATCGTGACAGAAAGATGGTCATCTTGGGCAAGGGATTCAGTTATGAATGACTTGCCATATGCTCAAGCACGCTGTCATTTGCCTCCAGCTGTTTATATGTTACACCAAGACACAGGAGAGGTGCTAGGAACAAGCCATCAAAAATAAAACAAAACAAAAATACCAATTTATGCAAGGCTTTCTAGACACAAATGCTGCTGCTCAGAAACAATCACCACTCCAAACCTGGTATTTTAGGTTGAACCATACAAACTTGCCAATTTCATAGGTCAAAAATGGTTGACTATCAACAGTTTCATATGGATAAATATACACAAACACCCCTGATGGCTGAGTAAAGAGGTGTCTGCGGGTACTCCTCTGAGCACAGTGACAATAGAAAGAAGATGGATGACAATCCAAACGGCCATGTGAAGGCTAAATGGTTCTTACATAACAAAAGCACAATTAAGGAAGCACTAAAATTAGGTGAGGATTCTTAAGGAAAACAATAAATTCATTATTTCTAGAGTTAACAAATGCTTGAAAGAAAATGACAAACTCTCAAACCCATTGGCTTAAAAATGTACCTGATTTTAAAGCCAACAAAAGGGGAAACAGAGAGATGGAGAGAGACAACGCCCTGTTGTATTCTTTGAGACCTGGAGCTAGCTATGCCTGAAACCAGACACCGCTGGGCCTTTCAGTTATATGAGCCAATACATTTCTTATTAAATCACAAACTCATGCACACATACAATACACCCATTGCTATGGTCTGAATGTCTCCCCAAATTCACATATTAAAACTTAATCTCCACGTGACGGTATTAAGAAGTGGGGCCTCCCGGGGAGTGACTAAGTCATGAGGGCTCTGCCTTCAAGAATGGATTAGTGTCCTATAAAAGAGCTGGAGGGAATTAATTAAGGCCCTTTTCTCGCCCTTCTGCTTTCTATCACGTGAGGACAAAGGGTTTGTCACCTCTGGAGGATGTAGCAAGACACCACCTTGAAGGGAAAAGAGCAGCCCTTTGTCAGAAAATGAACCTGCCAGCGCCTTAATCTAGGACTTCCTGGCTTCCAGAACTGAGAGACAAAAATTTCTGTTTATAAATTACCAGTCTGTGGTACTTTGTTGTGGCAGCATAAACAGATTATGACACCCATGACATACACAAAGGCTATTGGTGCTGGGCCAACCTGCCTCAACACATTAAACTGAATCACAACAGGCAGGACCCATTTCATATCAAAAACTCAAAAATGCTTAGTCTTCTAGTCTGATTAACAAATTCATGGGGTCAAGGCCCAGGTAGCCGAAAACCTGCAGAGATGAATTGCTTATCTAAGACTCCAGGTAAAAGAAAAAAAGAATATGCTTCCTTCTGTCAAAACAGAAGGAAAAAAGGAGAAGTTTCCCACATCTGTAAATTCAACTAGTATGTTACTGTCTAATGCAGAGAAGGGAAGAATCAGGCCGTTTCCTAATCAAATCTTGAGACCATGAGAGAGAAGCAGGCTTATTATGCCCTCATCACAAGAAGCTGAGGTTAGGCGAACTGTGCGAAACCGCACAAGCCAAGAGTTGAGACTGGATTAAGATGATCAAATTGCTATTACATTAACATTATTACAATATTGCCATTGTATTCTAATAATAAAAATATTAGACTAGTACTCAATGTTTCAAATCAGTTTTGTTAAACATTTGCTGATATGCAGTGCATAAAGTAAGGGCCTTTTGCTTATTTGTGTCCTAAGTCTTCCCACTTAAATTTTGCTCTTTTAATTTATCTATTTTGGACAAATAAAGGTTGATTTTAATTCATTGCCCAAATTTGTGACATAGGCAAGGGATAAGTTGAAACCAAAAGCTATTTTGCTATCTACCATCTATTAGTCACCATTTGAAAATCAATATTCAATGTTCACCCCATCCGTGGCTCCAGGCAACCAAAAGAAAATTGTATACCATCCCCATTCAGACTGATGATGCATTGTGCCATTATCCTGTGAGCTAATATGAGATTCAGTATCTGCTGTCTTACCTGACAAATATGCCTTCAGAATCCAGGCTTGGGCACATTACTTGAAGAATCTGCAGCTTTAACATAATTTATATTCTCAAGTCCCTTACTACTGCTTCAGTGTATGCAGCATATGACTTGGGATAGAAGATTAAAGAAACTGGAATGGTTCTCTTCCTTCCTACCCCATCATCTAATCAATTCTGTGCATGCCTTTCATCCCACAGCCATATATTACATATTGAGTGCTCACTATGTGCCAGGGAACACGTTAGCTGCCGGGAAGACAGTGATGAACAAAAGTCTTTGAAGTTGTTCAACTTCTTTGCTACTCGTTGGAAAGATCAAAGGAAGAGAAAGAAGAGGAAGAATTCTAGTCTGGAAAGGTGTGAGAAAGTGTTCTAAAATTACGCCAAGAGGGGATGCAGAAGTAAAATCTACCAGGAAAAAAAGAAAAAAAAGAACACTGATGCTATATCCCATAGATCAATAATAAAAACAACAACAGCTAATATTTGTTGAGTGCTTATTTTGTGTCATCCATGTTGCTAAGATTTATCTTATTTAATCCTTATTACAACCTAGTGAGGTAGGTACTGTAAATAAACCCGTTTTAGAAATGGAAAAACAGAGGCTCAGAGAAGTTAAATCCCATGCCTAAAACAAAAGATCTCAAAGCAATGGAGTGGCAGCATTCCAATGACTCCCACATCTAAACCCTTACCTGCTATGGCACACTGCGTTACATTAGCCCTAAACTTACTGCCAATCTGGTATGTGGCATTTCTCAAGATGAACTTTTAAAATGGGTCTAAAAAGGGGGGAAAAAGGCAAGGCATATCTTCCCAAGACTTAGAAATGAACAGAGAGAAATGAATCAGGATTGAGGACAGGGTCTGAAGGCGACCTCTGCTGCCAGCGGAGAGCGGGCGAGGCACGTGGCAGGCTGCAGTTGCAGCGGCGGCTTGCCAGGGAGTGGCGAGTCCTGCTCCAGGTGAGCTGCGGCAGGCAGCCTGCACCTCCATTTCTGGCCAAAGGGACCAGGGTCTCCCTCCTCACACGGAGACCCAGGAGCTGACCAGGTCTCTACAAGGCCACTAGCTTCAGATCAGTAAAAAGTCTCATAAAAGTCAGGAAATTGCTTATTAGCATAGCCCTGCAACGCAAACACATTCTTACCAACAAAGAACAAAAAAGGTAGGACAGCAAGGAAAAGAGGGAAAGAGAGAAAAAATGCCAGAAAGGGTCCAACCAAGTCAGCCTCCCAACTTCTGGCCCAATGTTGGTACCTTGTTCACTGGTGACAACTTAGGAATGTATCCTAAATTGTACAATGCTGTGCGAGAGAAGCCAGCCTGGCGGCAGAGATATAATTACTGGCTCGCATCAGCGTGAGCAATCATAGCCAACTCAGATCCACACTCAGAAACGGCCTTTCATTCCCAGACTGATAGTTATTTTCTGGTTTCCAAGAAACCAAAAAAATTAAAATTCACCATTAATAACAATATTATACAATCCCCCCTTCCCTCTCACAGACCCATCAGCGACTGCATCTGATCAAAGCAGAATTATTAAATGTCTATAGATTAATCCCGTAACTCTCAAGGGCCCAGAGTTTGTAATTTCCCTGAAAAAAACAGACACAATCTACACCGTGAAAAATTTAATTGCACTTTAATTACCAGTTAAGCTGAATAGCATGAGACATGGGTGCTTCAATTTTTAATAGTCATTATGATTCCAAGAGAATTTTGAAGGGAAATAATTGAATCTCTTGGGAGTATTCTCTTCTTCTGCGACTGCCAAAATCAAAATGAGAACAGAAAAAAACGGTAAAGGGCGATTCAAATTCTTCCAGACCATAACCCAGGACGGCCCCCAGCAATAATAAACTGGCCATTCCCAGGCAGCTGCACCGCACATTTTCGTGATATGCTAATCGAGAAACGGGTTTCCTGCAGTTGAGTTCTGGTACATTAAACAGATAAAGACTGTTGGCTGGGGTGTTTCTTTTCTTTTTAAAAATCAGATCCAAAGATGCTGTACTTGTTTCTTTGTTACTCAGAGTGAGGCACCAATACGGGCATTTGCCAACCCCCCACCCTGAAACACACACATACACACACCCCCAACCTGCTTCCATGATGTTTCAAATATCATTTCAAAAGAGAAAAATGAAGAAGGTAACACAATAACAAAAGTCTCCAACAAAAATGGAAATTAGTAGATCTTGGCAAAAATTCCAAAGGATACAAGTTTAGCCTTCAAACACTTTATCAGGGAACCAACTGATTCAGGAAGGACTAACTCTCCTGAGAGCTGGCGTAGCTGCGGGGCACATGGAGCCCAGGATGCTGCCCGCTTCTCCCGCCCTCAGGCGCACGCTGGCCTTCTATACTGGCTAAGGTTCTTGAGGATTGGGGGGTGGTGTGAACATGTGTGCATATATGTGTCTCCATTGAGACTGCGGTGGGTCTCAGCCTCTTCTTATGCTGTCCCACCCCAGTACAGGACTTCTTATATGGAAAGAAATCAGGCTGTGATTTTATTTATTTATTTATTTAATTTTTTTGAGACAGGGTCTCACTCTGTCACCTGGGCTAGAGTGCACTGGCATCATCATAGCTCATTAGCAACCTCTAACTCCTGGGCTCAAAGTAGCTGGGACAAGCACGCACTACCATGCCCTGATAATTTTTCTATTCTTTGTAGAGATGGCGTCTTGCTGTGCTGTTCAACTGGTCTCGAACTTCCGGCCTCAAGCAATCTTCCTGCCTCGGCCTCCCAAAGTGCTAGGATTACAGGCATGAGCCACCACACTCAGCCCCAGGTTGTGATTTTAAAAAGTCAGGCTGGAGTCAAAAGGCTTTTCGTGAGGTCCCCAAATAACTTATGGATCCGTATTGCCTCTGGCTCCTGCTGCTCACTACTATCAAATACACCACAATGTAGACCTTGTTATTAGTGATCATTTGGTAAACGGATTATAATTTCATCCGTCTGGCAAATAAGAGAAGAAAAAGAGCGTGCACAATCATCTGCGACTTTTCTCTTCTCCAACTGTGCACCCATTTCCTTTCTTCAACCTTCTTTATATCACACCTGCACTAACACAGTGCTGTGTTGGGCTTTGGGAGATGTGTATGTGTCTCCCTCCCAGTGACATCCACCTCAGCCACTGGATCCCAATCTACAGAGGAAGCAGCACGGGCCCTTTCTTCTGGAGCCCAGCGGGATCACAGGAGGAAGGAGTGGAGTTCTTCCAACTCTCTGAGGCAATGCGGAGAGGTACCCTTTTCTCTGGGTGCCTGCTGTTGAGGTCCTTGAAGGTGGCATCTAGTCCCACAGACACAAAATCCGCAGGACAGAGAGAAAAAGGGGGCAACATCAGGAAGCCATCCTCAGATTACCAGGTAAAGCCTGCAAGCTCACAGTGGTCAGGAAGCAAGACACAGAAAACACCCTGGCATGGGCAAACTGTGCCTGACTAGGACAAAAAGGGGACAATGAAAAGAGGATCCAGGCCAGATCAGCACAGGGGCTATTCCCAGATTCCCACTGCTCAGGGGCAATTCCTTAGTGAAAAGGAACTGCAGACTGGTAGCAGAAGCTTCTCTATATCCTTGACAACTTACTATTTGTTAGAGCAGTTCTTTGAAGCAAACACCACCTTCCTTTCTGTGTACCAAGCTGAGGCCCCTTACCCAACAGGCTGGGAGCCTGCAGGTCATTCTGGAGCTCCTCACGTGTGAGATAGGCTTGCTGTACAGCAATGTGTACCGTTAATCCCTTCCCTGGGGAATGACCATCCATGAGTGCAGTGCCCTGGGGTAAAGAAACCATTTCAGAGTCTCCCCCAATTCTTCCTTCCTCCATTTCTAAAAATCTAAGGGTCCTTGAACAGGTGGCATTGGTACTGACAAGACTGTAATCTGTGAGCAGTCAAGAAGACAGTCTATAACACCATCTCCCTGGTTATTCACCAAAATCTTCTGTCTCCACTGCAGCCACTCCTTCTAGGCTAGTGGGAGTGGGCGGGTTGGGTGTGGGCGGTGACTCAAGAACTGATCATCCCTCTGAACTGAGCTACTGACCTGAGCAGCAGTTTCAGATTTGAGGAGCATGGAAAAGGGAAAGCTCAGAGCAGTCTACCTGTCTAGCCTGTGCAAGCCCTGGGACCAGCATCCAAATGCTATAATTTGGATGAGAGAACTGAGCTGGGAACCATGGAGAAAGGACCAGTTTTCAAAGAATTCCGTGACAGCAAAGTGGACTATGATGGCAGCATGATGTTGCAAAGGGATGGAGCTGCCAAAGCCGTGTGGCCTAGGAGACTGAGGGAATGCAGTTGTCACAATGCAGGCTGTCGGGAAAAAAATAACTATGGAAGATTTTTCAGTAGCTATTGAGGTTATCAGTTATTCTGGCCCAAATCCCTAGTGCTCATTATCCTTCCAATATTATTTTCTCACCTCTCTTCAGGCTCACTGGTGCGTCTTCCAATTCAATTGGGCCTCTTGTCTCTGAAAGGAGAACTAGTCCCTCTTGGAATTTAGAAGTGTGCAGGCTGCATTTCAGCTGTCACATTCTGGCATGTCACTGATACATACTCCTATGGCCTTTCCAGTTTCCTGGTGTGATGCAAATTAACACCGTGCAGCAGGTAAACAGGGCACTAAAGTGCAAAGTACAATTCTTATTTATAGATCAAACACCTGCCATCAATTTAAACAGTAGTTATCTAACTTGAAAGTTTAGTAAGATACTGAATGCCCCCTTGAAGCAAGTAATTTTGAAGCAGCAGTTCATGTATACAGATGTGTTTAAAGCCTACTTCAGAATGCTACAATTATCATCAAAAAGCCAGATTCCATTAAATATCTGTTAAGCTTTTAGTATCTGTCCGCCCAGACAGATTTGAAACGTTGAAAGTCTTGGGTTTCTTAACACTATACTTTTAATATTATTTCTTTAAAGGACTGGGGCTTAGGATCTTCAGAATATGGAAAAACACCTGATCATAAATTTTTGGAACAGTTAATGATACAATGTGGCTGTTCCTGTCACTTTGCCTTTTCAACCACAGTTCTATTTCCAGCCCCTCTACCAGACACATAACAAGCTTCATATTTAATGAAAACTATCTTCCTAAACACAAATCAGTGAGGAGTGAATACATCTCTAATCACAAGTGACTGCTAGCCACTATTTTTTTAGTATTAAAAATTAGGTGATATGGGCCAGGCACGGTGGCTCTGGGAGGCTGTAGGAGGACTCCAGCACTGTGGAAGGCCGAGGTGGGAGGATCACTTGAGGTCAGGAGTTTGAGACCAGCCTGAGCAAGAGTGAGACCCTATCTCTACCAAAAATAGAAAAATCAGCCAGGTGAGGTGTGCACCTGTAGTCACAGCTACTCAGGAGGCTGAGTCGGGAGGGTTGCTTGAGCCCAGGAGTTTGAGGTTGCTGTGAGCTACGATGATGCCACTGCCTGGGCAACAGAGTGAGACGCTGTCTCAAAAAAAAAAAAAAAATGATATGCTGTACAGGTGCTCTGTGGACATTATCCATTTACATTTTGATGAATTATTATTTTCATTTTACAAATGATGAAAACTGAGGTTCTGGGAGGTTAAGTACACTGCCTGAGATCACCCAGCTAATAAATAGAAAAATTTGAATTTGAACATGTGTTTGTATTGACTCCAAAGCCCCTTTTCTTCCTACTATAGCATACTAACTCAGAAAACGCACTTTCTTTTTTGCTTAGGTTGTTTTAAAATTGGCTTTCCATTTCCAGAGAGATGGAATGTCATTCTGGAAGCAGCTGATAATTATTTTCCATTGCTTGACCTCTGGGAAGAAGTCAGCAGGCCACACTGGTCAGTCACACGTGTGGGCAAGTCACTTTACCTGAGTGGACCTTTCCTCTCATCCAGAAAATCATAAGAACAGGTCAGAGGACTTTTATAGTTCCTTTTAATTATAAAATTCTGTGACCCTGAGTCTGCGAACTACTTCACCTTCTGCAATGATGAGGACAGGCTGGTGCTCAGAGGGGCCTGTACTATTCCAGAGCCAGCCCTCCGCATGCAGGAGCTGCCTCAGGGTTTGTAAACCCTACCCCCCAACACCAGGTGCCTCAGTGGCTGTCAGATGCACGGGTGAGGGAATGAGAGACACCACCCCGAACGCACTCTCACGGTGCTCTGAGAGGGGTGCGGAGCCAGCACCGCCCTCTCGTCCTCTCAGTGTCCTCTCAGTCTCCTCCCTTGTGACCAAAATAGCAACAGCTGCCCAGGGGTAGTTCTAGGAAACCATGTCCCAACCAGAGGAATAACCTGACCAAGAACGCGCCTAGTCCTTAGCAAGAATGAGAAACTCACCCAGGAGCAGGATAGAGAAGAAAGGGGGCTCTCACTCAGAGGGCGGGAAGAGAGCAGCACTGCATCATTTGACAGGACATAGTAGTTAGGATCTCCTTTTCTTCTGTGGTAAATAAATACTCCTGAGAGTGAGTAAATCTCATCCACTGGGCAAGCCAGAGAGTTTGACTGGAACAAGGGATGGAGATGCAGCTAGAGTAAGGGGGAGAGGAGGCACAGCGGAGTGGGAATGGCACCCTCTTCCATCTGAAAATGTTCCCTCAGCTAAGACTGATCAGGGTCCACGGCCAACACAGGGGCAAACCCCGCCACCCCACCCCACCCCAAGCCCCTTGAAGGAGGGAAGTTGTCCATGCACAAGAATCAAACCAGGCAAGAAAGGAAGCTATTCTCTAGCCTAAGGGCATTTGGGAGAAGTTCATGAATAGTAATTATCTAAAAAGTGATAACCCACAAGGGAAGGACAAGCCCCCGTCTAACTAATCTACTTGACCTTTACAGCAAGACCAAAGACCAGGTGGTTAACAGCCTTGCATGTCAAAGTGTTTACTGGGATTTCAGGAAGCTCTACAGAAGGCCCCCAAATAAGACCAGGAGGCTAGGAAAGGCTCTGGAAACCACAAAGCAGCAGTAGTAGTGCAGGAGCCACCCCATGAGAAAGGCAAAATTTAGAGTTTAGGTGGCATCAGAATATTAAGCACCTAAATTGCTCTTTCATTTGGGTTAATTCATGAAGACTTATCCATGTACAGATGAATTGCTGGCATGAAATAAGCTAAAATATTCATTGTACATTGTACTTGCTTTTAGGTGATGAGATTGTGGATTTCTTCATTGTTTTGCCTTTTTGTACATTTAAAAAATATATACAACAGCATAACGTTTATTATTAGGGAAAAAAAGAAAAATAAACAGAAGGCCAATTACTATTCTCACATACTTTGGGAGCTACAAAAGGAAACATAAGTCAAAGTTAGTGCCCTTCCTGTCTAGCCAGGGAGTAAAACATGACTATTAAATGAACTATTAAGTATGGTTTGAACTGCAGTTCTGAGGAAAAGGACTTGCATTTCTGGTATCCTCCTGTTCTGAATGTAAACAATAATGTCATTTTATAGCTATATCCAATTATCCAAACCATCGTCTTCGTGGAAATATTAGAAAATTAAAGTGGAAAAATACATGAGGCAGCAGCAAGCCGAAGGATAGGCACAGCACAGCTTTTTAAAAGAAGATTCTTTCTTTCCTGATCTTCTTATTTAATTGGGGGCAAAAAGAGAACACTATTGTTACACCACGTTCTTGTTTTAAAGTCTTGCCCTTTTAGCACTGAACACACGCAACCCCAGGGACCTGTGAACTGGATGCTGCTGCAGGATTTTATGTAAACATCTCGATCTCCTGTGCTGTGTGACTGGCACTGCTGAGAAGCTGCTCCTTCTAAAGGGTCTGGGGTCACTTACACTAGTGCTGACTCTATTAGGAGCTCCAATGAGGAATCAACTTTGGGATCTCCTACTTGACAGAATTTTGGAATTTCTACAGGTATGTTTTCCTTAGCTTCCAAATCCTTAGAAATGACCTAATTCCTTGGGTTCCATCTCTCTCTCTCTTACACACACTCTTCACTGAAGGCTCCTAAGATGTCTTCCTCACAAAAGAGCCTTCTCTCGGTGTTCGAGATAAATGAAGGGTACACTGAGCTCATAGCTATCATCAGGTTAGATGATGTCAGAAAGCCAGAGCAGGATAATGGTTTGATCCCTACTCCAAGTCTTTGGGTACAAACTCCAAGCGAGCCAGGCAACTAATGCTACCAAAAAGTAGAATACTCAGAGTGAGAGACAGAAGATGCCTTCGTAGCCACAACCCCCACTGTTCTCCAAGGCCTCCCTCCAAGATGAGCAGGGGTGCACACTATTCCCACTGACTCGTCCAGTATTGAAGCTCCGGCTTAGAATGTGCTCCAGCCTTCCCTCTAATGTTATAATAGATTCGAAAGTTGGCAACAGAAATCCGGCAGCTCAGCATTGCTGCTTACCTACTACAAGAAGCCAAACACCCAACCAGAAAAAACAGAGACAAACACAGGAAGCAACTGTTAACAAATGGGACATGACGGTGGCAGAGCCGAGGAGACCTGCTGGTCAACTCAACATGAAGTACCCTCTGCCCCCCGCCCAAGGGTACACACTGACATTACCCTACGGAGCTCTCCTTCTACCTCATGCAACCAATCTCCACATTCACCCCATCCCAGCTGCCACTCCAATTTTTCTCAAAGCATAGCTTATGAGTAATCTGCCTCAGAGTAGTTGAGGAGCTAATTACACTTGGATCCTAGATCAACCGAAAAGATCTTAGAGGAATGAGGCCTAAGGATCTGTATTTTTTAGTTCCCAAGTGAGTCTGATGCATGTTAAGATTTGGGCATGACAAGTCAAGGAAGTACTCAGATCCCAATTGTCCACGGTAGCCACACAGGTGGTGGCAGAAGCAACCCTGTCCCTGCAGCACCTCTCTGTGTGGTTATGGTCCTGCATGAACGCGTGAGAAACCATTCTTAGATAAGGACAAAGGCAATTTCTTTAGCACTTTATAGTCTATAAAGTTTTCCACAGCCACTGTGTCACTGCATCAACCCCTTATGTGACAGAAATTAGACTCCCTATTTTCACAAACTCAGAAAGTATTGGCCCTAAAAGTATTGAGCAGAGTTCAGGCCTTGGACCTGGTCTGTGACTCTAAAACCTATGATCTTTCCAATTCACCAGAGCTCCCCTCCAAGTGCCCACGGTGGCTGCCTCACAGCATTTACATTCTCTGGGTTAGTAGGCAGTTGCAGCACACCTCTGTGGGAAAAGATGGGCCAGGGTATTCAAGGATATTTTGGTTAAAGTCTTGGGGTATGGAGGAGCACTCAGCGTATTCAATGGAGCTTACAGGGAACAGCGTAACAGATACAGAAGTTCCTTCCTTTGTTCAACCTCTCCTAAGTATTTCAAGAAATCAAAAATTTCCTCCAAATGGATTACAAGTGAGCATCTACTCAGAAGAGAAAATCATGGACATTTCAGTGTAGAGAGTGATGGTAAACTGCCCACAGGGAGAACTCCTGGGGGCCACAGCACCGTCACCCCAACAAGAAAGACCAAGGAGTGGGGCTTGCTCTGCTATTTGCTATCATCGAGCTCAGCTGGTCATCAGGCGCATCAGATACATTTCAGAACGGGAAGACACAAACAGCGCAACGCTCAGCTGAGCCCCTGCAAAAGCCAGTATAACCCAATTTGAGGCAACATCTACTGAGAGCTCCTCTTCATCTATGTAAAAAAAAAAGAAAAGAAAAAAAGGCAGAGCCAGAATGCTGCCGGCTGCGGCCTTGGTCCTGGGAGCGCAGCTGTTTCACTGCCCGACCCCATCGGGTGGTGTCTTTCGCAGGAGGGACGCTCACTTCCTCAGCCGGGACGAGGCTCACCAGTCATTCTGGGTGGTGATCTGCTCACCCCACCTGCTGCCTGCCACGCGGCTCTCTCACCTGGCCCACTGGGCTTGGCTCTCCACAGTGCTTCTTAGCCCTTCCATCAAGACACATTTGTAAACTTGAGGTATAAGCCTAGTTTTTTAAAAGTCCTCCTGTAAGACTCTCTTCAAATCTCTACCAGAATAGGGCTGAGTCCAAGTGAGTGAGTGCTCAACGACAGAACTGGGTAATGACAGGCTGGGTTCCCTGCTCCTGTTTCCAGCGTCCAGAGCGGGTGAGGCAGAGGGCTCAGACGCGGTGCTGGCAGTGGGTTTGCAGTCTCTGCCTCCCTGATTACTACGTTCTTTGTCTGCCATCCACAGACACAAGAGCCCTGCTGAGGGAGAGCTCAGTTCTTTGGTGTGAAATATAGAGTGATAGAGGCCACTGGCTTCAGAGGAATAAAACCAGACAAAAAAGTACAAAAGGGAACATAACCAGTCAAAGAAATGGCATTTAGAGGATCTGATTCATATCTATCATCTTTGTCTTCTACCTTCTTTAGGACAGTTTCAAAATCCATTTCCTCTTTTCTCTCCCTCCCTTTCTGCCTTTCCCCTAAGCTTTCTTGCCTTCTCTGTCTCTCCCAAAAACACCCTTCTTTTTCTGAGGCTCTAGGCATCTGTGCCTGGAGAAGCACACCTTAGGAAGGTAAGAGGAAAGAAGAATATGCACCCTTTAAAACCCAAACATCTGAAGTTGGTGCTGCACATGACTGCAATTTCCTGGCCAACCATTTTGTCCAGGCAAAGCTCCCACTCATGTCAACAGTCTCGGCAGGATTTATCAAATTCAGCCATATGGACAATATTCATAGATGTTCATTCAAGAAGCTCTCACTGTTCCAACTTCCACCTTGTTGACTCTCTCTCATCTGTTTTTTTCCCCAAGTCTTTCACTTCAATTGTTCGGCAACCTTTCAGGGAAGCCTTTAAGACAGGGATTTCTGTTCCCTTATTCTGCAGAAGAGAGGACAGGCAAAATAGTGAGATTGCCAAATGAGGAAAGAAAATTGGAAGAACTTCTCTGGTTCAGTACCAAACTTGCTCGAGGATGAAAATGCACTCTACCAAAAACTCTGGCAGGGCAACAAGTGGGGTGGGCAAGGTTCCCAGAATCGGCTTTCCACAGCTGACTGCAATGTGCTACCAGAAAAGCACAGTGTGCAGGGCACAGCACGGCCAGAATGACAGCAGGACATCAGCTCTTTGCACTTAGGGACCCGAAGGCCCAGAGTCACATTTTTTTGTTAAACATCAGTTCCTCCTCTATTCATGGCTATAGAGAGTTGTAACTTCTGTCCTCTTTAATCATAGCCATCTTGGAGCAGTGTCTGAAAGCACCAGGGACCATGCCATCTAGTAATGCCCCCTCAAGGAGCTAAAGGCAGATAGTAGTGCCTTGCATAAGCTTGGCACAAAGGCATTCCCTCAAAGTTACTTTGTACTTCACACAGTTGGCAGGTGACCAAAATATAAGTCATCATTTAGGCAAAGGACATGAAAGAAGAGATGCTTCATAGCTGAGTATCTCTTCCGTAGTGTGTGCCCAATCAAGTTTGGTTGTATAAATGAATGGACAGATGAATGGATTAAAGGACAAAACAAAAGGAAGGCATCATTCTCTCAAGTAAGCTGAGCATTAACTTAGTAACTGTAATCTTTGTGTGGTTTTTGTTTTTTAAGAGACAAGTGTCTTGGTCTGTTGCCCAGGCTGGAGTGCAGTGGCACCATCATAGCTCACTACAACCTTGAACTCCTGGGCTCCAGGGAACTTCCTGCCTCAGTCTCCAAGCAGCTGGGACTACAGGCGCACACCACCATGCCCACTGAATTTTCTAAATATTTTGTAGAGATGGGATCTTGCCGTGTTGCCCAGGCTGATCTCAAACTCCTGGCCTCAAGCAATCCTCTCACCTTGGCCTCCCAAAGTGCTAGGGTTACTGGCATGAGCCACCACACCCCACCAATAACCTTTGAAAATGAAGACCCACCAAGAGATCAGCATGGATCTAGATGTGTCACCCTCAGGTAGGACCCCATAAAAGCAATCCAGATACATAAGAATCCCACTTTACCTTCAGACAAATATTAAAGGAAGAAATCTACCACCTCTCCCAGTCATCTCTGCAAACATCTGTCAGCCAAAACCCTTGGGAAGCTTTTTACATTTCCCTACTTTCTCCTAGACTTGGAAACCCATAGCAGCTCCCAACAAGCTCCTCTAGACGGCTTCACACCTTCAGCGCCTGTGGTTTAAGTCCCTCTTCAGTTGTTCCTGGGTCTCAGGCCTAGAAGGAGACGACTCCTGGGAAGTTGCTGGGATGAGATTTATAAGTAGCCCCTCCATCTGGCCTGCTTCCCTGTCTTCAGACAGGAAAAGGCTAACAGGGCAGGCTGAGGCCATGCTTGGCCCTCCCTGAACATCCTCTACCTCCCTCTAGCCACTCTTTTTATGCCTTTGTGGGCTCTGTTGTGGACACATCTTTCTTCTACCTCTTCTATGAAATTTTAAGCCCCTTTGAGAGGAACTAATGTGAAGAGCAAGAAACAGCACTTACCGAACATGTTAGCATGTGCCCACTGTTCTGAGTGCACGCTAATTCCTATGACAATCTGTGAGACAGATAATAACTATTCCTATTTTACATCTACAGAAACATAAAAGTTAGAATAATTAAATAACTTGCCCAAGACCACTGCCACGACAATAGCATACTTGGGTCTAGAACTGAGGTCTCTCTATAAAAACTCCGTGTTATTCTCTCCTAAACTACTCTGCCCTGAAGGCAGGGAATCTCCTGTATCTTAGTAATCTTTGTCTCTCTGCTTCTATATCCAACACCCAGCACAGTGCTTGATATTATATTTACTTAAATATTTGTTAAATAAAAATGGAAGAATATGCATCATATATTTGCTCCACTAGGTTTTTTTTAATGTACGGTTCAGTTGTATTGTTTATTCACATTGTTGTACAAGGGATCTCTGCAACTTTTTTATCTTGCAAAACTAAAACTCTGTACCCACTGAACAATTCCCCATTTCCCCTTCCTCCAGCCTCTGGCAAACATCTTTTTACTTTATGTTTCTATGAGTTTGCCTACTTTAGATACCTCATGTAATTGGAATCATACAGTATTTATCTTTTTGTGACTGGCTGATTTCCCTTAGCATAGTGTCCTCAAAGTTCATCCATGTGGTAGCATGTGACAAGAATTTCCTTGATTTTTAAGGCTGAAAATATTCTACTATATGTCCCACCAGGTTTATTAAGTGCCTTATTTCATCAAGTTGCTTCCTTAGAACTCCCTCCTTTAATGCACAGAAGAGCTTTAGTAACATGGCAGCCACCAATGCCACCTATTGAGCACTCACACTATGCTAATGGATCCTCCCGTGAAGTCTTCACAGCAGTCCTTCAAGGTCATTATTACAATCTACAGATGAGAAAACTGAGGCCTAAAGAGATTAAATAACATGTTCAAGGCCACACAGCTTCAAAGTGCAGTGGTCTGGACCCTTGATGCTCCCCAGGCCCCTCAGGCTCTACGGCCTGCTGCCTGTCATTCATCTTGACTACCTTCCAGTGAGCACTTTGAGATGATCCACACAACACAGACAGACACTGAGGCCAGACACATAAGGTGACATCAAGGATGCACTGCCCATTAGCTATAAAGCTGGGGTGGAGCCCTGAAGGCGTGACTCCTGGCCCAGGGTGCTCTGCCTATTCCCCTGCCTCCCGCCCATGCAACTCTCGCCCAATCCAAATCCCATGCTCTCCTCAAGGCCCAGCTCAAGATTCACTTCTTCCAGAACAGTCAGACCCTCCCCAGACATTCCGTGTACTCTGCTTCTCCTTTGCTCTACACAGCTGAATTCCATGGGACACACCCTCACCGGTGGTGGTAGGTACTACTATACCATCCTCTAAGCAGGGATATGTGTTCCCCTTCCCACCCCACCACCTAACAGCGTCCCAGGATGTGGCAGGGCACTTGATAAACGCTTTCCGATTGGATATGCCATAAAACTATGTAATTCAAGGGCTGGAGGGGCCCTTAGGGAGCATCTGGCTTAAAACACTCATTTTCCAGATGAGAAACTGGGACCCAGAATGCACAGTGACTTGTCTGGTTACAGAGCTAATTAATGAGGAGCTGGGTCCAGAACCTAGTCTACTCCCTCTGGACTGGTCCTCTCCCACTGCCGAGCCCCATCTAACCAGGATTCATGGCTTCCCAGCATTAGAGTTGTGCCCTAAGGCCCTAAGTGGGTAGACACAAGGAAAGAAAGGTTAAATTCTACATCCAGTCATTTTAGGGAGATATGAAAGTACAACTTTTTTATTTCTATAGGGGAAAAACAGATGAAAAAGAATATTGGACAGAAAGAAATGAATAACGAGTAGTGCAAATTCCCAGGCCTTATCCAGATATTAAATAGCTGAAAGACAAGACAACCTTTCTGTCCTCTCTCTGCCCCTCCCACCTCAATATTGCTTGCTCTTAAGAAGGGCCAGGGAGAATGCAATTCTCTCCAGGGTAAAGTGTGAAAACCTAGAGAGGGCATTAACATTTTATGACCTCAAAATTCTTTAATAAATTAACTTTATTAAAGGATCTCTGGTTCTTTAGTACCTTGAAAATGAAATGACACCATCTAGAAAATACATATTCACCTCATTTGCAGGTTTGCTGTATTGTTACAGCCATCTGTGTGTCTCTCACCACTAAAATGAAAGGCAGTCTTACATTTCTGTAGCACTTCATAGTTCACACAATACTTGAATATATTATTATTATTATTATTATTATTATTTTTTTTTTTTTTTGAGACAGAGTCTCACTCTGTTGCCCAGGCTGTAGAGTGCCGTGGCTTCAGCCTAGCTCACAGCAACCTCAAACTCCTGGGCTCAAGCAATCCTTCTGCCTCAGCCTCCCGAGTAGCTGGGACT
>CAUYRT010067883.1:0-19238 GCA_963574885.1 Lepilemur ruficaudatus | reverse complement strand
AATTAAACTGGATTTCTCAGAGAGAAAACTGATCAGCAGAGGTACTGTGATTGAAGATAGAAGAGGTACCCTGTGAGGTTGACAGAACCCCTGAAACCAGGAAAGGGGTGGGATTTATGGTTTCCAGAACAGCAGAGGCAGAGACTCAGGGAATGCACAGCCTCCAAAGCGGTAGAGCCTCGGTAAAGATGCTTGCCTGTGTGGTAGGTTGCAACAATGGTCGCATGCTCCGTATCTTCCAGGTACTTTTGGAATATGCAGTTCCTCCCATCATGAAGTGGAGTCTATTGCTCCACCTTTTGAATCTGAGCTGAACAGTGACTTCTTCTGGCCAATATAAAGCAGTGGAAATGATGCCATGCCAGTTCTGAATCTAGGCTTCAAGAACCCTAGATTCTTGTGTTTCTGCTTTTTCTCTTGGAACCCTACAAAGTTGCTAGGTGTCATAAATCTGAGATAGCCTGCTGGAAGATCAGAGACATGTGACCTTGTTCCTGTCCCACCTTCTAACCAACAGCCAGACAACCTATAAGAAGCAGAGCAGCTTTGCTGACTTGTAGCTGACTGCAGGGGCATACACGACCCTAAGCAAGACAGAAAAACTGCTTAGCAAAGCCCAGACCCAATTGTCAACCCACAGAGCCATGAACTACAAATGGTTGTTGTTTAAATCACTAAGTTTTAAGATTGTTTATTGCACAGCAAAACTAATTGATACACTGTGTGCCTGTGACCTTGGGACTTTGATCAGGAGCTCTGTGGCTTAGCTTAGCATGGGGAAGATGGAGCTACCTGCCTGCAAATGGGCCATGTTGACTTGAAAAGAGCAATATTAGCAACCATCAAAGGTCCCAGAGATGCCCAGTGTCCACCACTTTCCTGTCCATACTATGCTTCTGGGTTCCTACGTGATCTAAGGAGGAATCTATGTTGTTTCTGCCAAATCAGTTGTTATTTTATGACCATCTTAACATGTGGGGACTAGGGGCAAATTTAATTTTAATTAGAAAAATAATAAAACTTTGGTTCTGTAGCTTAATTTGTCAAAATTTTTGGATAACAATATTTAAAATATTTTTCAACCCCTTATTTGAAGGAGAAAGTGTAATACTCTCCTTAGATCCTATACCTGTTTCTCAATCAGCAAAGGAGAGAGAATGATCAGATCACTTATCTTTCTGAATGAGGTTTTTGACTTCTAACTTACTGTGTGGTAATTTCATGATTTTTGACCAAAGGTATGGTCAAGTTATGAGATAGCACATAAGTGTTCAAGTCCAAAGTAGTGGCTGTTAAAATATTGTGTATTTACAAAGAATTCTGGACTTGAAGTCACATAAATTGTATATTAGTCCTGGCTCTGTTACCTGATTAGTGTGAAATTGGGTGAGTCATTACTCATCTTTGGGTTTTCATTTCTTTATCTGCAAACTAAGAAAGAAGAACGAAATAATCTTTAAGTTCCTTTCAAGGTCTGCTAGTCAATGTCTCTCGTTCTACATTTATAATTGGATGACCTTCTTAAAGGTATCTAGAGGTATAATTTACTTCCTCATAGAATATCATTGCACTGATTACTCTCTCTTTAAAGCAGTTACTGATAAGAGTGGGCAGGCAGCTAATCAGGCACTGCTTTGTGTTATCACTGCCACTGATGCCTTGTATTTCTATCTGTTACTTGTTTATGTATCTGGTCTCCAGAACTAGTTTGCAGCCCCCTTCAGGATGAGGATGGTGTCTTATCCTTCTTGACTCTTCATTTTAAATTATAATAAGTAAACCTAAATATAATTTAATGAAAAGTATTTATACACACAAAATTTGATTACATTAATAAATTTCAATATACTTTGGAATAGCTGTCTTTTCTCCAATATTTGTAACTCTGTTGGATGACCTGTGGGGCTTTAGGCAGGTCATTTCACTTTTCTGGGGGTTAATTTTGTACCCATAAAATGGAAGGGTACAGCTGCATTATCTGTAAGATCCCTTTTTAGTGTACTCATTTTTTAAAAATACTGTGGAAGTTCAGGACATACATGTTTATTATGAACCTAATTCTTTCTCTTAGCTGGACTTGGCTCTGGGATGTAGACTTAGCTTGGAGCTATAGATTGGCAACTCTAGGCACCCATGCTACTGAAGGCATGCAGGCTAACTGTCACTTGTACTCTGGGTGGGTGCCAACACCATGGTTCCCCATCTCGCTGCATCATCTCTACACAATTGCAGGTCTTTTGAGGTATGCTGACTAGGGCCACTCTCTGTTCTCAGAGCCAGTGTGCTGAATTGCCTCTGTCTGGACAAGTCAAAAGCTGAGAGTTGGAGGGTTTAATGACTAAACTCCACATAGTTAAGTCAGGTCTTAATTACAAAATTGTTATCAAAATGTGTAATAGCTTTATAAAAGTAATGATTTTTTAAAGATAATGATAGCTGTCTCTTGGGAGCTACATCATGGTTTAATAAGGATGTAGGGCACATGGCCCTGTATACCAACATGAAACCAGTAGCTGAATTAGTACTTTATATGAAATGTGAGGATCATTGTTTAGTACTCCTCTGTTTTTCTTATAATTTGCATAATTATAATCTGTTTTTTCCCAAAGCTATCTCCTATGAACTGGAAGTATAATATGTGCACTTAAACCAAAAGATCCAAATTTGGTACAAAGCTCCTTAATAAAATTGCTGGTGAATGATATACATTGATATTTATCTGAAATTATTGACAGTTTTCAAATTCAAAAGTGTTGTTTTAAAAGATGCAAGCAAAACATTAAAATGTTTTAAAAGGTAAAAGATATAAGTAACCCTATAATTCCATGAGAGAGCTGTGTGTAGTATCCTTATTCCCAAGCAAGTTCAACAACAACAATGACATCCAGTAAAACATCTTTGTAAGTGATTATAAAATAGTCATTTTTAATCAACATTACCTTTCATGAGAAAAATTATGGGTAGGAGTCTAAGCTTTGAAATCAGATAACCCTGGGCTTTAAATCTTGGCCCAGCATCTTACTGTGTAGGATTCCATGGGCAAATTATTTAACCTCTTTTTAACCTCTTTATCAGTTTTCTTCTTTGTTAAATAAGCTCAATAATACTACCTTGCAGTATTGAGGATTAAATGTGATAATATAGACAAAGTACCTACCACAGAGTAGGTGTTAAAGAAAGAGTAGCTATCATTAATAGTATCATATTTATGTTATAGAAAGAAAGAATCATTTTCTTTCTATTCAGTCTGAAAGCGCTGACTTATTTTTTATAAAGCATCTTATATTGATTATTTGTAATCTTGGAAACATCATAAGCAAGAATGAGTTAAAATAATTTTTCCATTTAGTTTTTAAAATTCAGTGCTCCCATGGGAATATTTAACTTCTTCCAAAGGGAACCTGAGACAATCAATAGAATTTCCTGGTATGGATTCTGCACAAAGTTGAAATCAAAGCCAATCCCAATACAGTGAGTCAGACAAAGGTAATGGGGTCAGGCTGGAAAAACCTCCCACTCTATTGGAGAGGGTCCCAGAAATATCTAAGATTAGATACCCAGCCGCATCCTTGAACTGTGGCTTTGAGTAAGGCTTGCATGAGGGAGGAAGTAAATCCTCAGGGGCATCCTTATCCCTTACACTAAGACTCAGTAATTTTATTTTTCAGCTTAATAGAGAGATGGTGACAGTGGTGAAAACAAAATATCTACTGCTATTTTTTATTTAACTAACTTCATAATTTTTAATTAATACTCAATTATCCTTGTTCTTGGCTCTGTTTAAGCCAAATAACCAAATGAAACAAATAAAGCTGACAAAGACATGGATTGATAGAAAAGGAGACAATAGGTGAACCAAATGTATACAAACAACAAAGTGAATACTAGGAAATATTAGCTAAACACAGGGTAGCAAAAAGCCAATTAATAATAAATAGCTATGTGGGGCAGTGAAAAGAAAAGCAGACCAAAAGGCAAACATTTAAGAGTTCTCATCCCAGCTATGTCTCCCCAGGTCTATGTGACCCTCAGGAGGTCACTTAACTTCTCTGGACCTTAGGAACTTTTCGACTACCCTATGTTCTAATATGATTATGTGTTCATGCCACATTTTCTGTGACATTCGCTGATGGCCCCTTTTTCTTCTATTAAATGTATTCTGTGTTTTTAAGTCTTTTAATATTAACTCCTAACCTCAGATTCATATGTAAGTGGAGAAGGCTTCCCTTTTTCCCTATTTCCTCAATGAGAACCATAATATTCTAACTTTTTGGTGACCTCTTGATCTTAAGACTTTGATTGCTTTTAAATTACAAAGATCCCTGGGATTAGGTATTTTTTAAATAATTAGACATTTACATTTCACTACAATTGCAAAGGGGGAAAAGCAGCCAGCTTTATCTTACAGTCCCTCTCATGTTTTGTGACAAACTACTAGCTGTCTTTCAAAACTTTTCCTTCTTTTCTCCCTTTATAACAAAATTCCTGATTTTCAAGTGGGTACATATCCACTCATAATAAAGACTACATTTCTTAGCCTCCCTTGCAACAGATATAGTCATAGACTATGTTCTAAGCCCTGGAATATAAAAGCAGTGGTTTACATAAAGGGATAGAGGAATGCCTTTCTTCATCCTTTCCTCTTTCCGGTTGGCTGGAATGTAGATGAAAGATCTGGAACTACAGCAGCCATTTGGTGACTTTGGGAATGAAATTCACAGATGGTGGCCTGATTTCAAGCAAAGCTAAAGTAACCCTGCTCTGATTTTAGGGAGATAGTCAGCTTATACTTTTGTTTGTTTAGCTGACTTCTGGTTAGATTCTTTTCCTCTTTCCACCCACTTAAATACTGAAGACATTATGAACAGAATAGAATTAAGTTCCCCCAAATCTTTCACAGCTCTAGGTTTTTTTTAACTAAATTTTCATAGGCTCTTCCACAAATAACATACTAAGACATCTGAGGACGTATGTCATTTTAGCAAAATGTTAAGAAGGGATAAACTTTTCAAAGAACAGTAAATTTGTAAGTTAAATATTTATAATATCTAAATATGTTTTATATCAGACTCTGCATTCTGAGAATTTTAGCAAATGATGATAATACAAAAATTACAGGAAGATCTGTGGTAAGCCAGGCTCTAAGCTGTGCAAATATTATTAAATTCCAAACAATTTTATATATTTAAGTGTCAGTATTGTTAGTATTTATCTTTAAAACAATTTATAAAGATATGCATCTTTAGATACATCTAATTTAAAAAATTGCAGAACTCGTAGTTTAATTAGCCACTAATATGACACATATTGATATTGATTCCCTTTTATCTTTTAATTTTATTTGTTATTAACTAATTTAAATGAAATTTCTCTATCACATGACTCTCAACGATGAGGTGAACAATTTTAAACATATTTTATTTCCTTTTTATTTTTTTGATATGGGGGGGTCTTACTATGTTTCCTAGGTTGGCCTCATACTCCTGGGCTCAAGTGATCCTCTGGCCTCAGCCTCCTGAGTAGCTGAGTGCCACAGTGCCTGGTTTAAATGTATTTTCTGAATAATTATAAAAACTATATACCTAGGTGATATCACATTACATTCTCACTAGTTGCAAGGTTAGAAGACAGAGATTGTAGATTTGTTAATTTAAAAAAATCTAAAATTAATTGAACACTATGAATATGGTAGGTTTCCAATACACAGCTACTGCATTATTGAGTCCATACCATGAAATTTTCAAGGTTTGTATCTTTAAAAAAGTCTTATATATAAATTATTTTAAGGCAGTGTTTCTCAAATTATGGCAAGGCAACCACTTGCTTCAGAATTGCTGAGGTGTTTAAAATGCTAATTCCCAGACCTCTCATCAGATCTAGTGAATCAGAATCTCTACACATGGCTTGAGAGCATGATTTTTAATACCTATTCCCAGCACATTTTCAAGCACATTTAAGTTTCAGAACCTCTGATCTACTGCTTTTTCTAATGCAATGAAATTTAAAGCCTATTCTTCCATGCCAATAACACGATCATTCCTTTTCCACTCTGCCTCGAATGTAGTAATTTTGACTTCATGCCAAGCAAGAAGGCTCATTGCTGGATGATCAACGTTTACTCTTAAATGGAGAGACCTGTCTACACACAGGTACAGAGGACATACATATTAGTGTAGTCATACCTATTAGTCAACTGAGGGGAAAAGATCAGGGTAACAAAAGTACAGTTCCGAGATTTCAAAAACCATTTTTTTGAACTAGTCTGGGAGGAGTACGATTGTAATATAGGAAATGAGTTTGTGTTAAAGAAAGGACAGGATAACTTAATAGAGGTCTCCCATCTCATTCTGTGACGGTGCTTCTGGGCTTCGGTGATGAATGTGTTCGTTTTATGTGACTTGCTCTGAGTAAATAAGCCGGTGTCCTATCAGCTCTCCAGCCCGCGGCCAGCGGCGGCTATGCGTGCGCGGTAATGACGGTGGAAGGTGCCTGGGGGAGGGCCCGGGGAGGGGCTGCCCAGCGCAATCGCGCCCCTGGCACTTCCTTAGAGACTCTCAGCCCTTTCTCTTCAGCTGCCACTTGAAGACTCCACGCTTCCCTCCTCCCGAGGAAAGAAGCTATCCATCTAAATCAGCTGTCCTCCCCACGTCCCTCGTTTTTCTTCCAGCCAGACGCCACCCTTACCCCTTCTATTGTGTTGTGCCTTTTCGCTTTAGCCCCGCTTGCTACGTAAGACCCCTAACCTCCTTTGTAGCTAGGGGACTTGAGAATTTCCGAACCTCGAGTTGCAATGGAGCTGTACGGAAAGGTAAGCAGGAGAAGGGAGTTCCTCAGCGTGCTCAGCGAGAAATCTCGCTTTCACGCACTTTGGTGTGTGGGGTTGGGTGTGTGTGTGTGTGTGTGTGTGTGTGTGTGTGTGTGTGTGTGTGTGTGTGTACGCGCCTTCTCTGTGCAATTATGCGCATAAGCCACTGTCCTCACGTGTGTGCCATTCACAGTCTTTCTCTCCTGAGTCTGTTGAATGAGATTGTCAAATCATCCCACTATGCCTATGGAAAATGTATAAACTTTCCCAATTCGGGATGGGAAGGGGTAGGGCAGACGCAGCCGTGGCTTCGTTTGTATTGGAAATTAGCACAAGGTAATTGTGTTTCTTAATCAGGAAATCACAGTCTGCTCCTGAAGGCGATCGTTAGCAAAGAAAATTCTGCCCCTGAGATAAGCTGGGGTCACTTTCGTTTGCCCCTTGACAGGAAAAGGGCAGGGGCGGCTGAGAGAGGTAACAGCCAGGAGCTTTTCGAAGAGAAGGGAGGCTCCGCGGCCGAGTCCGACTGGCGGAGCGAGTCTGTTTCAGCGCTTGTTTGCTTGCCGGGAGATGTAGTTCATAGCTCGCCCATTTACCGGGAAGCCTTGCAGGGCGAGACTACAACTCCCAGGAGCGCACGCGGCTCCCAGCCAGTACGCGTGTGCGGCGCCAGGAGAGGACAGCTCCGGTGCTGATGTTGGCGCCGGCTAGCGAACCCCAAGAGTGCAGAGTGTGGAGCTAGGAGCGCGCGGGCTGTGCACGCTTGACCGGGCGCCCGGACCAGCTCTGCCCTATCCGGAGAGAAAGGACATTCGCCAACAATGAGACACGAAGCGCCCATGCAGGTGGGTCTGTAAAGAGAGAGTGGCCTCGGGAGGCATTGAAAGAGATGCTTTCCCCTCTCTCTGGGCACAAACTGTGCCCGACTTAAGGGAAGGTCTAGGCGGCCACCCGCGGAGATGCGACTCTGTGACTAGATCCTAGGGACGGAGTTGGGTCCTCTACGGTCCGTGTGGCTGTGATTGGGGCTGTCTTGGTGAGGGATAGGGGTGTTCATTATCTTTCCAGGCTCTTTAGGAAGGGTAACAGTGTCTGTCTAAAAATGAGAACCCGAGCAAACAAAAGTCAGAGGAACATGCAATCTCGTGTTGGCATTGATCTTCCCTCTTGGCTTCCGCGGTTTGTGATTCCAGTGCAAACTCATGGATTTAAGGCAGATCAATCAGGGTCTGAGGGTGCCAGCTCTTCACTGGAGTCGGGATAGAGCGAATTCCGCTTGGTTAAGGGCGCATTAAGAAAGGCAAAGACAATGTTAGGGTTCCCCAGTCCCTTTTCGTCAATTAGGGTCCCAGTATCAGCAGAAAATAGCAGACACGCTGGGACTTGGCTTATCCCAGAGCTATCCCAGCCATTTATCACTGTCCGCACAATCGGTTTACTACGTTTCAGAGAACTACAAGCCTCCCTGTATGTGTGCCCGTTTGTTGTACGTTCCCATTACCGTTTCAGTCACATTCTTATGTTTGCTTCCTTTGAGAAACGCAAACGAGTCCGGTGCGAAAGTCCTCTGCCTGAGCGTTATCTCTCTTAAGTTTTGTGTAAAGATGAGTGGCGATTCTCGTTTCTACGTACTAGTTAACGTTAAACATCAGCCTGTGTTCACTAACCTAGTAGTGATCCCATTGCGTAACAGACATTTTATGAATGGGGTTGAGAGGAGAATAGAACACACCATTTGGAATGTGTTGCCTCTCTTGAGAACCCACCCCTACTGCCAAACCCAACAACATAAATATTTGACGTTAATTTGGGCTTAAACGTTTTCCAACTGGTTTCTTCATGAATCAAGGACTTTAAACACATGCTTTGATTCACTGTTAATTTATTTTATGGGTCATGTATATTATGTATACCTTGGCTGGACTATTAAATGAAAAAAGATCCATAGAATTTAATTGTTTGTTGAAGGATTACATAATGGAAGCCCTCAAATTACCTTATGAGTTATTGAAATTTTGATATGTTCCAGGGAACAGTGACCCCATTGTGTGTCTTCTAATACCTCTGTTTATCACTTAGCTTTTTGTTATAGACCTGATGTGAAAAGAATCTGGACAGACAATAAAGGTACAGGCTATTGCAATCAAGATATATTGGCTTTTGATAATTTTTCATTACTGGACGCACTATCAGGAGCCAACTGGCTAAATTAACCATATTTGATTATAAATAAACATTAACAGTAGATGTTAAAAGTAGATTGTCACACTTCATTATCTATGTGTATATCAAAACACATAGTACACCTGTAATTTATACAATGAAAAATATTTCCAAAGTTAAAAAAATAAATAAATAAAAAGTAAAGTAGATTTAACTCTATATATGCACTGAAATGTTTCTGTCAAAATAAACTGCTAAGAAATTAATCACATGGTATATTGATTTTTGTTTTCTGACAACATTTGCTTAGAATGTTCAGAAGTGTCATTAAAATATTACACAACTGTATGAAATTAATGCTTTAAGGAATATTTTAAATTATTCTGTGTGTTCAACAACTATGTGTAGGCACTGTAATTCTCTCAGTCAGAACTTTAATGAAATATTAATATAAAAATTAGATAAAGTGAAATTAAGTTGCTTGTGGATGGTGTTATTCTTATATTAATGGTATATGTTATTCATTGGACTAAATTTTTGAAATTTTAAAATTTAAATTTCCAAATGTTATTATGAATGACATGCACATATTAAGAAATAAAAGACTTATTTTTTAGTATAATTAATTAAAGCACATACATTGATTCAATTTAGCTAGTAAATTGTTATGGTGACTCCCTTCCATTATTATCAAGTTTTTAAAAATATATGATAGGAAAAGTAAAACCTATAAAAATGCTTTAAATTTTTTTAAGTGACAAGTAATGTCTCAGCACCCATACTTCTGAATCATAAATCACATTTTAGGTGACTTTGATATATGAAAATACAGCAAGATAAATAGTTGACTTTTTCTTTCATTTAAAGACTGAACCACATCATCATTTTCAATATATGCCCCAAATATTTTTAACTTAGGTTTCTAGAAGATGAGTCGTAGTCAAAACCTCACTTTTTAGTTTTGTTATTGTAAGGGATTTTTTCCCTCTCCTTTAAAAAATGTTTAGTTCATTTGTTGTGAAACAAAATGAGCTTTTTAATTTATTTGCTGATTTTCTAATTTACTTACTGTATTTTCTTTAATCAAAGAAGGCTTTTAAAAAATTATATAACATCTTTTAAAAAGCATTTGATGTATCTATATAAATAGCTTGGTGTTCTGTTCAAGGTAATTGTCTTTGTTATATGCATATTTTCTGAAGAATATTTCTCTCTGAATTGATGTAAAATGAAGAATAATTGTTTTTATAGAGACTGCTAAAATAATATATAATGATAGTCTCTGATGTCTGTATTCCCTTTCTAACCAAATAAGCAGGGATGATATTTGTTAAGTACTCCAAGTGATGAGCTTAGAATTTTAATGCAGGAGGTGGTCATTTGTGTCTTCTCATTCAGTCATACACAGATCCTAAGGGCCACATGACATGAGGAATAGCAGTTCTCATGACTTGAGAACAAGTCTGTGGTGAACAAATTGTCATTTGATTCAGGAACAAGATTGAAAAAATCTCAGTTTATCTAGTGCCTTGTCTGTGCAAAGCATGTGACCTGCATTTAGGTCTCATTATATGTGTGTATATATGTATAAAACAATTATATATATATATATACTTTTTATAAATATTTAATAAATATAAATAATATTTAAAAATCCTAGAGGTCATCATAACCCTAATTACAGGCAAGGTAACTGGAGCTTATTAAGATTAAATAACTTTCCCAACATGGTACAGTAAAAATTCTGTCAGATCACTCTGTCTAGAAAACCCCTATTCTTCCCTCTATTATTGTGGATTCCTCAAGAGGACCTAAATGGGTGGTATAAAGAATGAGACCACTAGTGATATAATTTGATTCATTCATTTGGTTTAGAAGAAAGAAAATTGGCCCTATCTTCCTTTTATTAAATAAATTTGTATAGACTAAACCCAATATTTCAAAAGGACCAATGTTTTTAAAAATGGCTTGCTTTCTGTCTCCTAGATGTGTAATTTCTTGCAGGTTCACTTATTCTCTTACAGGACCAAAGTGGGATCCATTGTCTCTGACTAAATGCTTACTCTTCCATTTTGTCATCCACAAGCTTTCTGGGTCACCTCCTAAATGCAGAGTCTTCTGAGTATTCGGGAAACTTCAAAGAAAAATATCTACCCAAAGCATGGAGTAGATTGTCAGAAAATATTTCTTGACTAAAGATGAGGAGGATTGAAGAAAGAATATAGATGTAGACTGAAGATGAAATTGAGGTGAAAACCACTAGACAAATATTAAAAATAGCTATGATGTACACAAAAACAAATTACAAAGAATTAAAGTATGTGCATATACCCACATATATGCATATATCACTGTTTTATTTGGCTATGGAAAGTACATGGCATCCTTGTGTTTCATTATTGTTTAATTTTTTCATTATTGCTTAATTTTTAACCATATCCATCCTCAATGATCAGCTTCTATATGACAAATGGAAATTTAGTCATCATCCTTTATAAAAACAGAGAAAATTCCTATCTGATTTTAGAGAAATGAGAAATTCTTCCCTACTTTATTTGGGCTAATTCCTCAAGTATCCACTTCTCTTCTGTAGAGGCAAGTGGAGGATAGCAGGAGGAATTAACCTATAGTAAAAATTAACTTTTTTAGTGTAAAAGTGGTTTTCCATTTCCATTGTTGTCAGTCTAAGAAGTTGTGGATTTTTCACATGGTGTAACCATAATTTTTCACTGCCATTCTAAGCTTGCGTTGGAACTTACTCCTTTCCTCACCATCATATTCCAAGAAGGAAATATATTTTTATGCTGAGGAATAGATTTTCTTGAGACTACTCTTACACCCTGAAGTCACTGAGTACAAACAGCTTGTCCATTTCAAAAAATGTTTTTGTATAGATTAAAGGTTGTCCAACTGTGTTTTTTTTAATTTGGTCCAGAGATTCTGGAGTAACCATCTTAGTAGGCCAGTCTATATTAATTAGAATATTATGGCCTGTGAAGATTAAGTCTCTGAGAGTTATTTGGAATTATATAGATTTTTAGCATTTTTCACTTGTTAGTTTACAGGGTTTTTTTTTTTTAAGATAATATTTACATATGTTGAAATGTACAAATCTTAAGTGAACACATTGACGAATTTTGGCAAATGGGTACACCTGTGTACCACTATAAAGATATAGAACATTTCCAATCACACCGGATAGTTCTTTCATAGTTTTTTCTAATTGCTCTACTTACACAATAAACTTTTTATTTTTTTCACCATAAAACAGTCCTGTTTGTTCCAGGACTTCATATATTTCTATATAACATACAGTATGAACATACTGTGGAACATATGTTCCATATCCTTTTGAGTCTGGCTTATTTTGTTTAGCATAATATGTATTAGGTAAATCTCTGTTGTTGCATGTATCAATAATTCATTCTATTTTGTTGCCAAATACATTACTCCTGTATCAATCTACTATACTTTTAAAATCTATTCTCCTGTCAGTGGACTTTGAGGTAATTTCTAGTTTGGGGCTATTATGAATAAGTCTCTAAATATTTTTCTATTGGCCTTTTTTATAATATGTTTTCACTTCTCTTGGGTAAATACCTAAAAGTAGAATTGCTGAGATAAAGGATACGTGCATATTTAACCTAATAAGAAAGAGTCAAATCTTTTGCTAAAGTGGTAGTACTATTTTACATTCTCAGCATCAGTGTATTAGAGTTCCAGTGGCTCCACATTTTCAGCAACATGCAGTGTCAATTGTCCTTTTAATTTTGTCCACTTTAATGGATGTTTTATGGTATCTCATTGCATTTTAATTTGCATTTTCCTGATGATGAGTGGTGTTGAGTACATTTCCCACGTGCTTATTGGCCATTTATATATCTTTACTTGCCAAGTGCCTATTCTAGGCTTTTGTCCATTTGAGGGGCTTGTTTTTATTGTTTAGTTGCAGGAGATCTTTAATCTTTAAACTAGCCCTTTGTCTCCTATATATACACATATATGAGTATATGTATATTTATATATATGATTTTCTCTCAGTTTGTGGCTCATTCTATTCATATTCTACATAGTGCCTGTTGTTGAGAAACTTTGGGATGTTGATAAAATCTAGGTTAATTAATTGTAGGTGGGGTCCTTATCTGGACTCTGCACTTCTTTGATCTGTTTGTCTCGACTCTGTGTCCTGAGACCTTGCTACACTTATTTGTTATTTCTAGATGATTTTTTTGGCTCCTTTAGAAATTTCCATGTAAACAATTACTTATTGCACAGAATAGAGTATCCAGTACAATGTCGAACAGAAGTGATGACAGCAGACATCCTTATCTAATTCCTAATCTTGGGAGAAAAGCCTTCAGACTTTCACCATTAAGTGTGAGGTTAGCTGTAAGGTTTTGTTATTTTGATTTTTGTTTTGGCATAGATGTTCTTTATTATATTGAGGACATTTCTTTTGATTCCTAGTTTGCTGAAAGTATTTTTTAAACATAAATGTGAATTGAATTTTATCAAGTGCTTTTTCTATATATGTTTATGTGATTGTGTGGTTTATCTACTTTATTCTGTTAGATTACATGGATTGATTTGAATTTTTTCCCTCTGTCTCTTGCAGTCTTACTAAATATTTATCAATATTATTAACACCAACTTTTATCTTTGTTAACTTTTCTGTTATTTTTTATTTTATTGATTTTAGCCATTTTTTAAAAAAGTAATTGTGTTTCTTATATTTACTTTAGTAGAACCTTTTCTTTGCTTCCGATCACTAATTTTAAATATTTCTCTTCTTCCAATAGATATAAGCATTTAAAATGATAATTTTTCCTTTAAGTACTGCTTTAGCTGACTGACTTAAGTTTCTGAATGTAGTATTTGCATTATATTTTATTTCAAACTATTTACCCATTTCTTTGTGATTTTTTTAAATCCATAGTTTTAAAAGTGTGTTCAATTTCTAAACACTTGAGCCATTTTCCAATATTTTATTGATATCAATGTCTAGTTAAATTCTATTGCTTCAAGAGAATATACTCTTTGAGATTTTAATCTTTTGAAATTTTTTCAACTTATTTTTAGGCCGGCATGTTTTCCAACATGAACATTCCATCTGTAGTCATGTGTGCTACAGTTATACAATGTAGTGGTCTATAAATATCACTTAGCTTATGGTATTGGGTAGTGTTACTAAGGTTTTCTATATCCTCTTATTGATTTTTGGTCTATTTATTATGTCAATTACTTAGAAATAACTTTTCAAATTTCCAACTTTGCTTATTAATTTGCCTATTTCTCCTTTTAGTTCTTTTGTTTTTTTCCCATATACTTTAAGACTCTGTTATTAAGAGCACACATATTTGTAAATGTGTCTTTCTGATTATTTTTCCTTTTTATTATTATCTCTAGCAATACTTCTTGTCTTAAGGTTTATTTAGTCTGATATTAATAAGGACACTCTTGCTTCCTAATGATATTTTCATGGTATATATATTTTTTCATATTTTTCCTTTCAACTTATGTCTGTCTTTATGTTTAAAGTATGAATCTTGTGGTCAGTATATAGTTGAGCCTTGCATTGTTTTCCAGTCTGGAAAATTGCTGACTTTTAATTGGAATTTTGGTCTATTTTCATATATTGCAATTATCAGTATGGTTGGATTTAAATTTGATATTTCATTTGTTTTATATTTATTCTACCTGTTTTGTTTTCTTCTGTTTTTTTCTTTCCTGCTTTCTTTTTGCTTAATTAAGTATTTTGACTCTTCTGTTGGCTTTTTAACTGTGTATCTTTGCATATTTATAATGTTTATTCTAAGAATTACAATATGCATCTTCAACTTTCTATATAGTCTACTTAGACTTGATATTGTATTACTTTACAAAAAATATAGTAATATAATTAGTAATATAATTTTATTTACCTCATCCTTTGTAAAATTGTTGTCTCATACATTACATCTGCATTTGTTGTAAATTTCCAGTAACGATTTATAACTTTAGCTTTAAACAGTACTATGTATTTTTTAATTGAGAGTAGAAAATATGCATATTTTTATGTTTGCCTATCACCCATTTGCTATTTCTAGTGCTCTTCCTGTTGATCTGAGTTTCTGTCTGGTGTCATTTTTCTTCAGCCTAAACAACTTCCTTTAGCATTTCCTGTTGTACAGATCTGCTGGCAATACATTCAATTTTTATCTGATGATGCTTTTTATATTGCCTTCATTCTTAAATGAGAGTTTTGCTACATTATGAAATTTTTTGTTTATTTTTTTTCCAGTGCTTTAAATGTGCTGTTTTATTGTCTGCTGACCTCTATTATGATGTGAGGTCAGCTGTTCTTCATACTATTGTGCTTTTGTATCTAATAAGTCATTTTCTTTTCTGACTGTTTTCTAGATTGTCTAGCTTTGAATTTGAACAGTTTGACTATAATAGGCCTAGATGTAGTTTTCTTTATATTTAGTCAGCTTGAGGGCTGAAATGAGCTTCTCAGATATATAAGTTTGTATTTTTCACCAAATTTGAAAAAATATTTAGCCATTATATCTTCAAATATTTTTCCATCCTATTATTCCCTTCTTATTCCTTCTGAGATGCCAATTACATGTATGTTAGAGTTCTGGTATTGCTTTACGAGGAACTGAGGCTCTATGTTCATTTTTCTTTATTTTTTTCTGTTTGTCAGAGTCTATGGTTTCTAACGATTTATCGTCAAGTTCGTGACTCTTTCTTTTGCCATCTCTACAGTCTTTTGTTAAACCCATCTAAGAATTGTTCATTTCAGTTATTGTACTTTTCCTTTTAGGCTCAATATTGGCTCTTTTTACCCTAGAAACATGTTGCCAAGTGAAGATAGATATTAACTCTTGGGATGAGATATTTGAGTATTTGGAAGAGTTTAATAGGACTTATGGTGTTATGTGGAAACCAAGAAAGCTTGGTAATCAATTGAGCTTTTGATATAAAAGGTGAGATAGAAATGTAAATAATAATATTAGTGCTTTGATTATTCCTTTTAGATTTTGGATAAAAATATTTATGCTTATATTTTAATTTTTATCATTTAATTATATTTCTATTGATCATTGTTCCTGTGACACTATACTTTGTGTTTTTCAAATTAAACTGTGGCCTTCAGTATACTTTTAAAATTTAAACAAGGTGAAAATTTATAAAAATAAAATAATATTAACAGTTACTTTCTTTTGACAATTTATATATTCCTTAATAGCTTCAATTCTACAGAAACAAAATGCCTTTTTCAACACCAGCATGTTTCACATTGATTTGAAGTGTCATGTGAGTTCTGTTGAGGTCTTGAAGTATTTTTCCATTCACTAAACAATGAAGCCATAGGGGTAAATGTTCTAGGTCCTCAGGCCACTAGCGAATGTTGAAAAGGAAAGGTCAGTAGTTCCCTGATGTACTTTCCAGCAAGCTGATTGGATTGGGTATAGTATTAGGAACTTAGGTCTAACAACTTTAGAAAAAGTCACATTTTTTTTTCTACTTGGCCTTCTAACAGAAAAACCTGGAAACCTAGCCATTTAGTTCCCACACTCTCAGCTTTTTATGTCTAGAAACTCAAATCATAATCTAATCTAAACAGATGAGGCCATACGCCTCTCATCATTTCTCTGATGCCTTCAGATTAACTGTAGTCCATCAAAGATCAATGGGTGTGACTCATTAGCCACCCACTGGCACAGGTGCTAGAGAAACTTGCAAGCCATCACTGATGAATAATTCTGCTCTAATGGCCATAGCTCAAGGAACCTTAAAGAGCTTGAAGAAGGGGTGTGTTAAGTACTAATTGGCAAATTATAACTCTCATGTGACATTCATCTATGGTGTTAGCAATAAAAGGTGGTTTTTCTTTAGAATGTTTGATTCACTGAACACCTGTCTGAGTGGCAGGACTGATGAAAAGGGCTAACAGAAACATAGTACACCTGTGGATGTGAGCATTCTTTTATAAATGTGCATGGGTAGGCTTATTCTTTGTAGTAAATGATAGTAGCAGTAGCTTTTGAATGAAAAGCAGGGATGATTATAACTAGAAAATTGATTCTGTAAATCATTCTAATTGGTAGAAAAATACAGTCTAGAAACACAAATATGTAGACTGCGAAGACAGCAAGTTCCTCACGAATGGTCCAGATAATCCCTTTGTCTCATAAGTGCATAGAAAATGGGTGATTGTTGCTACACATGACCTACCCTGATGAATGGAATAAGAGAAGAGAGATATCAAGATCCAGAAGGCATATTTATAGCAAGTCTATGGAGGCATTTTTTAAGGGCTTACTTTTTAAAAATTAATTTAATACTTTAACAATACTTAATGTTTTAAAGAAATGTTTAATGATGAAAATTTCTTGAGAAATAAATGTATCAATATTAAAATTTAGGGTTTTTTCCCCCAGTGGGAATTTTTAGAGTATTTTACCAGACATTTTTAAGAGAGGTTTTCCTTATACCACATAGCACTGGGTATGTCTATTCTGTGTATCTTTTATTTTATTCTCAGGAAGAGATATTGTTGTAAGAGATAGTCATCATTTTGTGGTCTCGATTTGGACACCATCCTGCTTTAGCTGTGGTGTTTCTAATGGAGTGAGGGGAAGTAAAGGCCAATTGTGCGTTTTAAAAAATTACCAGTGAAGAAGGTCAAGGCCACCGTCTTCAGAATTAAGCAGAGCAGGGTTGTGTATACTCTGAGAACACGATTACTCTTTCTTCTAGGTTGTACCTCCTCGTAGTCTGATAGGGTGTTTGCAGTGAATCATCACTAGTTCCCAGAAGGTTCTTGCTCTTAACCAGGGAAGAGATAATTGATGAAACACATTTCTCAGAATTCAGCTTATCTAGGCAGGCTGGGCATTGTAGGGTGTAGACCCTTGTGGACATGAGTCATTATGATGGTCAGATCTATTGCATGGTACCACCAGGAGGGGTGTCTGGTGAAGACAGCAGCTGGTGGAGAGCTCTAGGATCATATTTCCATGTCCCCAGGGATCTCAGCCTAAATGTCAGATTATTCAGTCTCTTCTTACATATATCCCTGAGGCCTTGACAACATACACCTGCCCTGGCTTCCATATGGATGCTTGTTAATCCAATGATTTCCAAATATGACTGATCAAAAGTACCATATGAGGTGCTATAAAAATGACATATTCCTGGCCCCACTCTGAATATTCTAATTCTGTAACATTGTGTTGTTGAAAGAGAGGCCCTTTTATCTTTATATGTTGACATCTGCATGTAGAGAGGGTGCATATCAAAAATATTTGGTGATTTTTTATATTTTAAACTTAATCTTGTTTTATCAAAGTTGTATATGGAATATGATTGCTTGGCTATTGGGAGGGATGTGAGGCTTGGGCTTTCAACCATTTCTCCTCTTGGCTCACCCCAGCCACAATAGGGTGACCAACCACCTAGCTTTATGGTTTTAGCACTGAAAATCCTGCCACATGCCATGAAATTTCTCAGTCTCAGGCAAACCAGAACAGTTGGTAGCCCTAGCCATATCCCCTAATCAGGATACCTGGTGTCTCCAATCCCAAGGCCATTCCAGGTCCTGCCAGGTAAGGGTTCTGAAGCGAGCTTTTGTAGCAGGCTTGGGGTTCTGCTTTCTCCAGTCTGTTCACTTCCAGATCCCAGACTTTTGTTGACCTCTCTTTTCTACTGTTGTCTCCTGTCTGCTTCTCGTTGTCTATAAGAATTTTTGCTTTAGGAAAGGATGAAGATCACCATCACATGTGTAAGATTTATATATATATATATATATATATATATGCCTTTCAATTATTCCTAATTTTGAAATAATGATATTGTGGACTTTGGTGATTTGCCAGTTTAGTATTAGAGGTTAGATTAACCTTCACCCAATAAACACTCCAAGGCCATGGGAGAGGACAGTTTCTCTACAGTATTTATTGTGTTTTCCGGGGGCTCCCTTTCATATCTTTTCTCAGCGTGCATTACTTGGATTCTGCCTCTTATTAGTCCAGATATGAAACTCAGCTCCCACCAGATTTCTACAAAATTTCACCCACACTCAAGGATGTAATGAATTTAGTAGGTTTTTAGAAGTTACTGGGTGGCAGGTGGTGTTACAGGACAGGTCCCATCAGAGGGTATATGGCCTTTGGCCATGCTGTCCTCTCCATAGCCTCTCTGGGTCACAGAATACTTCTATCTGCACACTGATCCCTCAGTGTCTTAGCTTCTACTCCAAGTGGTATATTGATGAATGCTC
>CAUYRT010067880.1:0-34909 GCA_963574885.1 Lepilemur ruficaudatus | reverse complement strand
TTTTTTAAAATGGGAATTTTGTTTTCCTTGTCTTCTTTTAGGGCTTTCGTGGATTTCCTGGGACAAAGGGAGAAAAAGGTGATCCGGGATCTCAGGTAACACTTTCAGTACATAAAAGGAGTATTTGTTAACAGAGACAGTCTCCATTGCTGTGTGGTTATTTAATTGTCAGTGATTACTGGGGATAAAATTGACAAGTGACTTAACCACATAATGAAGTCCTATTATCACTGAATAGATGCCACATTCTCATTTGGGGCAGGTGGGTAACCATGTAATTTTCAAGAATTTCCAGCTAAAAAAATTCAAAGCATACAAGGTTCTTCTGTGAGCATGATTTTTAGAAATCTGAAATGAATGCTTCTGTCAGTGGTTTCTGTATTCTCTTTATTGTGTCTGAGAAAAATAAAAGGCAAGAGAAAGAGACAATTATTTTGGTGGCCTTGGTATAGCAAATCACAGTGAAACGTTTTTTATTTTAAATTCGACACCCATTAATATATGCCTACTTGATGTCAAGAAGCTTGACTTTTATTCTCTTATCTATTTATTTATCAAATGTTTTTGACCACCTATCACATGCCAAGCACTGAATTATATGCTAAAGAATCAGAGATGAACCAGTTAGTCCTGCCTTCAAGGATCCCACAGTGTGGCTGGGGAGACAGACATATCAATAGACCATGACTACACTGAATGTGATTGAGGTCACATTGTAGGCCTCTGCATGAGAGTCCAGAGAAGGGCACCTAATCAGGCTGCAGGGGTTTGGAGGGTGTCCAGGAAGTCTTCTTGGAGGAAGTGATCCCTGAGCTGAAGATGAACAGGAATTCATCAACAGAATTCAAGCAAGGCAAAGGTGTGGAGGAAGGGCATTCTGGACAGACAGAAAAGCATGATCAAAGATATGTGGCTTGGGGGCACTGCAAATTTTTCTGCCTGGAGGAAGCATTAGAACACAGGTAATGAGAAGGGAGGTTCAAGAGGTGGACGGAAGAGATCAGGATGGCACTAGTGACATGTGGAAGAGTTTGGCTTTTAACCATTAGGCAATGGGGAGCCTTTGAAAGATTTTTAAACAGCAGGATCACAAGCAAATTTGCATTTTAGAAATATTACTTGGTAGTAGTGTCGAAGATATTTTGGTGATGACATGGATGCAAGATAAGAATGAGAGGTAGATCTGTAGTAATCAGATGAGAAGTGATGAAGCCTTCAGGTAAAGCAATGGCAGTGAGAATTGGCACACAGCATATTAAAGACATAGCAGGGTCCAAGCTGGAGTGAGGCAAGCAGGGCACCAGGGTACCAAGGAGGCACTCACTCTCAGAGTTATGCAAGTGAATCCCTCCCTAGATGTTGCACCCAGGGTGCCTCTCTTGCCTCAACTTAGCCTTTGTCTGGGATATAAGATCACCAGATCTAGGTGACCAGGGAAGCAGAAAGTGAGGAGTCAGTCAATGCCTGCAAGAATCCTGGCTTGGGTGTTTAGTTGGGAGCAGTTGGGTTTGAGGTGACAATGGAATATCGCCGTGGAGTTTTCCAGTGGGAAATTTAACTATAGATGTCAGAAGTTGCTAGACTGGCTGGGGTGTCCAATACAATAGCCACTAGCCATATGTGATTGTTTAAACTAATTAAAATTAAAAATTCTGCTCCTCAGTTGCACTGACTATATTTCAAATGCTGAATAGCCACCTATGGCTGGTGTCTACCATATTGGACAGCGCTGATATAGAACATTTCCATCACTCAAGAAAGTCCTATTGGACAGTTAGACTATGAGAAGTTTTCCAATTTCTCAGCCTCCCTACAGATAATCCTGACCATAGGCTTAAAACTGGACTTAGTTCTGCTTGAGAAGACTGCAGAAACCTGGCTAAGATAGAAGGATGTGGAATGTTTCATCTGATTAATTACTCCCTCCCACACACACACACATACTCTACATTTATTTGACATTAGCACCATTATAAAAGCCCCCTACAAACTAACTCAAAAGCTCATTTTATTGTGTTCAGGGCAGCCCAGGTTCCAGAGGCCCTCCTGGGGGATATGGAGAGAAGGGCTTCCCAGGAGATCCAGTGAGTTATGAGGAGCCTGTTGGCTCTGAATTTTATACTTGCTTCACAGTTCCAATCTTGCTTTTCTTTGTGTCTCCTGCTAACCCACTGGGAAAATGCTTGTCTTGGGTGTACGGCTGGAAGGTGTGGAATGAGGCTCTGGGAAATATCTGTCTGTTTGATCTGGGCTGGCTATATTAAAGATTCAGAACTGGGAACTGAAGTTTCACATTATGAATCCTTATGGTAAATGGACACTTTCAAGTTCCTTTGGGGGAAAATTTCCATTGTTTATTGGACTCCTAATCTTGTAGACTTGCCGATTCCCTATTTACAGAATCAATTACAGGGGAATCTTATTATACCCTTGAGGGAATGGCCTAAGAATGTTTGGACCAGTGTATCAATGAAGCTGCTAGTATGGAGAAGTGAAAATCACCATGTAGAAAGTGCTCTTATAATTCTTCATGTATCACCAAATCTCCTTCATGCCTGGGGAAATATTGCTTTCATTTTTTCAAAAATCCTATGAATTTTCTCACACCTCTTATCCTTTAACCTAAATTAGCTTAGTACTTGAACATCCTACCATTTTGCAAAAAAAAAAGCTAATACTTTTTAAATTTTCCTCTAGGGCAATCCAGGGCAAAACAGTAACATCAAAGGACAAAAGGGCTCCAAAGGAGAACAAGGAAGACAAGTAATTGGATATATTTTACATATATGAGTTGATTAATTCTATTACTGAGTGAAGTAAATTTAGTAAAATATATAACCCTGCTGTAATTGAGCAAACACCCCTAAGTCCACATCTGAAAAAGCCTTATTTTCCTAAAACAAGGGCATGTTTTTAGTAGGCTACACTTCCATGAGCACAATTATTAAGTTTCTGGCAAGTGATATTATTTGGGGAAAGTTGTAATAATAGTGCGTGTTGCTATACCTTTTTCTTCCTTAAAGGATATATAACCAACAGTATTAACATGCAGAATGATTGTAGCATGACACATCTATTCTACTGTTTTAATAGTGCTTGGGGTTTTGATGCTGATGCATTTATAATTTACTCTGAATCTATTGCCTTATAATTTTGAGGGAACTATTGTATTTATAGGGTAGAACTGGACAGAAAGGGACACAAGGCAGTCCTAGTCCCAGAGGAAGCAGGGTAAGTATTTCTGAGGACATTTATTTCCCGTCTTTATCACTTGAAGATGACGCAGAGGCATTCAGAATATTTGTTGCTGCACAGTCAGTTGATACATTTGCAGGGTTTCTCAATCGTGGTGCTACTGACATTCTGGGCCAGATAATTCTTTGCTATGGAGAGCTGTCCTGTGCATTGTTGACAAATGTCAGCATCTCTGGTCTCTACCCAGTAGATATCAGTAGCACTATCCCTCCCCCCTGCCCACTTGTGACATCCAAAAATGTCTTCAGATATTGCCAAATGTCTGCGGTGGATGCTGTGCGGTGGGGGTGGGAAAAATCCACCCATGAGTGAGAGCTACTGTGACATTGTCTGCCTTTCCCTGTCTGCCTTCCAGATGCTTTTAAACATCTTTTAAGAGAGCTAATGGCTATAACTTAAAAGCCCTCCTCTGGTAGCTTAGCATTTTAAGCTCTCTTTCTTTCTCTCTTTCTCTTTACGTGTTGCCAATGGGAAAGAGGAGTCACGAATAAATTCTTCCTGAGTGGACCAAAACACTAGTGGTTAGAGCCAACTCAGTGGCAACTTCGAGGTCCTAGGCTAACTTTATAGCTTCCCATGTTATATCAAGCCTATCACAGCAAAAAACAGGGACATTGGATTTCCCAATCTGTTTAAGGAACTACCAAGAAATCACCTTTCCCTTTGTGGACTACTGAAGTTAGAGATGATATTTATAATGTATTAGAAATTCCTCTATCCCATATGCACTCAGCATGAACATCATAAAAAGGAAATAATGAATAATGTACAAAGTCCTAGATTTGGCCCTGAGTTTTGTTCAAGAGGGAAATGAAAATACTTGGATTTCTTTTCTATTACAAATTTGGAATCTGCTTATCATTTTGAAGACTGTGGCTGATTGCCCTTCTCTCTGGGACAGATAGTGAAGAAATCTGTTTTAATCCCCCTTGTCTTTGTTTATCTTGAATGATGGTTCTTAAGGGAAAAAGGATCAACACTCAGATGGGTTAGGCTTCCCAGTGCTTCTGGTAAAATTCGTTGGGACTTTGCCCTCTTCTTCACAAAAGAGAATTAAAATGAAATAAGAGGAAGCTACTTCAAACTAAAAGTTTGAAGCTATTACGTGACACATCAATCAGGCACTTTTAAAAAAGAGATGCCAGGGGTGAGGTTGGGGATAATTCCTTGGACAAGCTAGTTGACGACTTTGAAGTCACTTTCAGGACTTGAGGCTCTCGGCCCCTTCATCATCTTTTACTCATTTCCCTGCGGATCTCCTCCTTTTTAGCTTCTTTTCTCCTGAAGTAAACAAGGTAATATTGATATAAAACAGCATCAGGTTTTTATCCTCTCCCCCAACTTTCCAATGAAGGACAGACTTCTCTATGAGGGTCAGAGGATCTCAGGTGAATACAAATTCAAAGCAGCACAAGCCAACTCAAGACATTGCCTTCTGCGTGACAGAATCTCAACTTACATATATTAATTGTTGCTCCAGCTGTTGCCAAAACAATGGATCAACACACTGAAAACCACATGTGAAAACACATTACAGGCCCTTTGCTTTTTGCCTGACACACACAAAGAATACTTCTATAGCATCTATTTTGTGCCAGATCCTCATCAAATCATTTGAAAATATTAATTCTTGAATCATCATAACATACCTGTGAGGTAGATATTATGTCCTTTTTACAGATGAGAAAATCAAGGAACCCTGGGCAACTTGCCTGAGGTCACAATAGCTAGTTAGTGGCAGAGCTGGGATTTGAACTCAGACTCTCTCACTACAGAGTCTGGGCTCCTAACTATCCCTGGTTAGGTTTATTGCACACTGCCCTGTGCTACACAGGCTTTAAAGAGCAGAGCTGAGCTCCAGGTTGCCTGACTTCTAAGGACACGTCTCTAACCATTGTGAATACTGTTTGTTACACAGAGTAACGTTATCTTACCCTTGCTTTTTAATGGAGACAGAATTGTGATGCCATGGAAATGGTAGCCTCAACCCTTGTTTATTGTTTCTTCTCTCTCTTACATCAAGAGAATTGCTTATTCACGCCCAGGTACAAACAGCTGACAAGTTACAGTAGGTAACTTCTCCCAAAGGGTACTTGAATTTTATTTTATTTTTTTCCTTTTGGAAGCAAGATTATAAGGTATTTGAATTTTAAAAGCAGAAAGTACCTTGACAAAGAGGCAGAAACTCAATGGAGAAATTTTAACTGTCTGCCAACCTGGTGAAGCTGCTCAGATAGTTTATTCGAAAGAACTTTATAAGGTGGGTAGATGAAAGAAAACAGCAGTTCTGAAATAATTTCCTTGGTTACCTTTCTGAATAAATGAATGAAGGAATATAATTTAAGCACTTGCTTAGTACTGAAAGCAATCATAGTTGTTTATCATGACGCTGTGAATTGCTGGTTGAGATGTTCCACAGTTCTCTCAGAGAGGCAGGGACTGGGTGGGTGTGGGTGTGAGGGTACAGAGTTTATCTTTGCTGTTTAAGGAAAAGGAAGTTAAGATCTAGGATCCAAATCATCTTCCTGCTTGGCTACCCTCCGAAAAGGAGAGGGTGTGGTAAAGGCAGCCACTAGGTGGAGAGCCTGAGCTGGCAACATAAACTCGCTTAGGGATAGGCACAGATTTGGGCTTCAACGATCAGCCAGGCTTTTTGTTGTTGTTGTTGTTGAACCTAGTGGTAGCATTTGGACCACCACATACATAGTTGAGCAGACCTCTTCAGCCATTTCTTCCTTGCAGAATTCCATAGAGACAAACCCCAGTGGGCCCATATGGAACACTATTTAGAAATTTTTTACTCTTCCCCGCAGGATGTATTTAGGGGCCCAGGACAGAAAGAGATGGATGTGATCCTGCTCTTCTCCTGTGAAGAGCTCTGAGCAGCACAGGGATCTTTTGGAGAAGGAAACGTAGAAGGCAGGGTCTTCAGGATGATTTTATTCTCCAAACAGCCTCTTGGATAATTGTTAGAGGTTGTCAGACTGAATCTGGGTCCGTAATGACTTTTAGATTGGCTCGCAATCAGTGCCCCAAATGTTAGTCTATAATTAAGTGCCCAGTGTGAAAACTTGTTTTTGGAAAGTGCCTCAGGGAAACTATTTCTGTGAGCTGCTCATCACTGATGTCGATCAGGGAATGAGAGAGGCTGATTTGCCTCAGGGAACCCCTCCAGCCAGACACCCACACATTAACCCTTTGCCTTTTCTGATCCAGGGAAGAGAAGGCGGAAGAGGACTCCAAGGTGCCCCAGTGAGTAACCTTGACTTCTTGGCCTCTGTGGTAGAGGGACCAAGGACATTTCCCCTGTGCAAAGGGTGCTGGGTATAAATGAGTATTTGACAAGTGTTGTGGGAAGTGTCCAGCACTGGAAACGATCCCCACTGACTAGCAGGAAACCCACACAACCATTGTTTCAGCTCCCAGGAACAGGACAGACCTAAGGCAAAGCCTCCTTCACAGTTACCTTGTAGACAAGCAGAACCTGTGCAATTCCAAATGATGTGCATTTGACTGCTTTTCATGTGCTTTGGAAATTGACTACAAGAGAGTGAAACTCTTTATTGGAATAAGAAACAAGCTTGTTTTTAGTCCTTAGACAGTCTGGAAGAGCAAAATCCTAGGCAGAGTAAGGGGTGAGCCATGAGTCAGACAAAATAGCACCTGTGCCCTATTAAGTTCTGTAAAGAGAAAATCTACATGGAAACTATGTGGAGAAAATCTTAACACTGAAAACTCTTGTTCATCAGGGAGAATCAGGAGATCCTGGACCTCAAGGCACAATGGGAGCTGAAGGATTACAAGGCCCACAGGTGTGTTGGCATATTTTGTAAACATTGATAAATAATGTGAAGTTACTCTGATGGGAAGAACACTGGCAGTTCTGCATAAAAATAAATAACCAAGACATTTTTAGTCTGCTCCCCTGCCGTATTCTGCGTTCCCCATCAGGGGCGGGGGGCGGTTTTGTTCCATCAAACTTGCTCCAACGTTTGCATCTCAGTAATAAGCTTTGGTAGAGCAAAGTTGTGCTCTTGGGCTCATCTGATACTGTGTTTACATGTTAGTAATAATGAGGGATTAATACCTGCCCAATATATTAGTAATTCATGTCAGGATCAGCAAATTGGATTTCCATAGCTGAGGTCCTGTACACAGACTCCCACAAAAGAAAGTTAGTTAGAGGTTGCAAACTGTTACCCAACTCACCTAAAGCTAACTAACTCCACAGGGCTGACAGTATTTCTAGAATATACCCATAAGGCTTTATGTGAGCCATTTGTGTTTTCCATGGCCCTTCCGTTAGTAATATGGGCATCAGAAGTCAGGGCATCTCTGTCTCACTCTCTCCTATGCCAGGAAGACACCATTGTCATCCCTAGAGAATAGCTTGGTAACACATGGTTATTTTGTCACCTCATGAAGCCCACTTTATATGGAGCCCACCTTATGCCCAGACTTGTCTGGAGGGGCCTGCATAGATGTGCCTATTCTAAGGCTTTCCCAGTAATTCATTTTTCTTCTAGAAAGTTCCAGATTATTACTACTAAGCAGAAAATTGGGATTCTCTTGAGTGGTTCTGGGGTCCCTGAACCAAACCGTGAACTAGCAGGTTCTCTAGATTGAGTAGCCATGGGATCAGCCCCTTGATCCATTCCCAGGCTTTTGGGGGTGGGGGTGGGAGTGACAGTTATTTCAGATATTCAAAGTTCCCTTTGATACTTAGGAAGTGAATCAAGGCTCACCCAGTACCTCCTGGACAGCCAGGGGCCATTTCACAGCTGTTGCTTTGGTAGTGAGAAACGTCACTGACACCTCTAGTTTTTCCTTCTATGTGAGAGAACTGTATGAGAACCATGCATTTGATGGCAAACGTGGCCATGTGGAGGAGTTTGATTCCTCCAATAGGCGTCTGCTGCAAAGTGCCTTACACATTGATAAGAACTTTGGCCCAGGTAACCTGCCCCATCAAAGGAATTCTTCAGACAGTGGTTGGTGTCCTATTTCTTTTTTCTATAGGTTTTATTTTCCCAATTAGTCTATTTATATTTCCCCTTGCAGGAGAGGGAAGAGGGATAAAAGTCATACACAGGCAGAGAATTGTTAATTCCTCAGTGGACCACTGAGTCAACTGGACCTGCCTCAGTTACTCTTTTGATATGTATTTGATCTCTGAGTTAAAAGGCAGCTTGGAGGGGATAGACCATTGCTTTTCCAAGAGGTATTTCAAAGCACTAACTGAGAAATTAAGTTTTCTTTGATGTCATTGCATTATATTTCTTTTGTTACCACTGAAGGGGTTAAATGGAAATCCTGGCAGCAAAGGAGAAAAAGGAAGCCAGGGGCACAAAGGACCTCAGGTGGGTGACTTAGACATGTTAGGCTCAGTGACTCCCAGCATTTATTTTCCTCTGACTGTAAAACATCTTCATATATAGTTTATTTTATATTATCTATGTATGTATTATTTCCTTTTTGGATTATCTGGGACAAAGTTTTAGCACAGCCTAGATTCTTCATGCATAGCTAAAGCACTCCTCTTTCTCCTTCATGGAGTTTTCTCAGAAAACACAAACCCACTTCATCAGCCTAAAGAAAGCAGCTGGAGGAATATAAATATTTCCCAACCATGAACATTTTTTCCAAAATCTGATACATTATTCTGATTTTTCTAACTTTTAAAAATTATCTGTGCCACTCATATATATATCTCCATTGATTATAGGTATTTAAAATTGGCCATGCAAGATCCCTTGGTACCCAAATCTATTTGAGTCCTAAGTTCAGCTCTTGAATTCACCATCTGAATCTGTTTGTTTCCTGAGTGAGTAATGAGAGTTTGGATGGTGAGGGATTTGTGGGGAAAATATTCTGTTCAATTCTTCAGTTCAGATAGTGAGAGTTCAAAAGGCAAGGGACGCTTATGTTCCTGTCTTCCTAGCGTGTGTGTGAAAGATACTTTTGCCCATTTTCAGATTGGGAAACTGAAACATATTCTGCATGCCGGTATATGTGGTGGCAGTAAAGTGTCTTGTTCTAACAAATTCAGCACATTATGGCAATTTTCCCACATTTAGAAATAACATGTGTTGAGTCAAATATGCCTTTTCTGTTTCTCACTAAGGGCCCACATGGACTAGTGATGTCCCTGCAGATGAAAACTTGTGGTCCTCAAACTAGGACTGGAACCTGAGTCATCTGGTTCAGCCCTGAGGCCTGCCTCTCTCGTGGGTGGCTGAATCTCTTGTTAAGGAGGCATCAATGAATTGCTGGGGATGACATGAAGAAAAATAATACTGTAATTACCTGTAATTGCTAAAAGGTTTGCTAAGAATTGCTATGGTGCCAATGTTTGGGTCTCTCATTGTTTTTTCAGGGTTCTCCTGGGCTAGTGGGAGCTAAAGGGAGCATTGGAAGACCTGGACTTTTGGGCAAAAAAGTAAATATTATGTCTTGTGGGTTTTAAATACTGAGAGCAAAAGTCTTCCATTCTCTTCCTGACTTTCATGTTAATTCCACACATGATTGAATCCAAGCACCATCAACAAGCCACCAGCATTCTGCTAATACATTCTCTTCCCTCCCTTGAGTAAAGAATTTCTAACTACTGACCTCTCCATGCAGCTGCTCTCATTTCACTAGGAGAGACAGTGATCTCACCCATCAGAAATAACTCTGAAAAATCTCTTCAACTCCCTGATTTGCTGATTGCAGGAATGTACTTGGTGGCTGAGTCAGGTGGAGGGTGGGGGTATGAGAATTCAAATCTGTGTGTGCATGTGGTTCTCTAACTAGAACTATCTTCTTTGAGCTGACTCTGTTGGAGATATCAGAGAGCCAACTATTGGCCTCACCAGAACCTGACTCCTCTGCTCAAAACCTTTCAGCAGCTCCCTCCCCCAGGGCCAGCTTCACAGGGGCAGGAGGTATAAGGGGGGATGGTTGGCCTGTGACCTGTGCAGCCACACAGGGGACCTCACTGAGAAGGGCTTGGTTTACTGCCCTGCTTTCAGGGTCTTGAATCTCTTAATTTTTGAGAAAAGGACCTGAGTTTTCCTTTTACACTGCGTCCAGCAAATTATGTCATGGGTATTGCCTTTCCCATGGCCCTAGGGAAAATCTTCCATTTTTAAGGTAATTATAAGATAAATAAGTTCTAGGAAGCTAATGTACAGCATGGTAACTATGGTTGACAATACTGTATTATATACTTGAAATTTTGCTAAGAGAGTAGATCTTAAATGTTCTCAACACAGAGCAAAAAGAAGAAAAGTGTTAACAAGCTGAGGTGATAGATGTGCTAGCTAACTTAATTGTGGTAATCATTTTACAATATATATGTATATCAGATCATCACGGTGTACACCTTACACTATACAATTCTATTTTTTGGTTATACTTCAATCAAGGGGGGAGATAAAGGCCCTTTATTTGTTTGCCCTGTTTAATTCTAAGGCTTCACTGCTCCTCTGCCTCCTGCCTACCTGCCTCAGGCTTCTCACCAAGCCTTGCCTCTACCTGGATCACTCTCACCCTGCCTGGACCCTTCCCCTAGCTCACAGACTCGTCCTTCAGGCCTCAGCTTCCCTGCTCCTTCCGTTTAGGCAGCCTCCTCCGCCCACCAAATCTGATGTGGATTCCCCTTCTCCTTGTTCCTGTAGTGCCCTGAACTTTATCACACAATATTACAATTGCCTGCCTAATTATTTCTCTTTCCAGGCAGACTGTGCTTGGTGACGGCAGGACCGTATCTATTATGTTCAACAGTTTATTTTCTAGGACAGTGAGTAATTTCTGGATGGGTAAATTACATCAGCAAATGAGTCAGCTTTCCCTGGAGTTGATTTTCTACTCTTTGCCTTCCCCTTCAGTGCTTTTATAACACTGGGAAAGCAGTGCACGAGTCCAGCCCTGGGCTGTGCTAGATGTCTCCTGCTAGCTGTGGAGGACCATTCTTTTTACCCCATTTCCATCCCATTAGTGAGCACAGAACCCTCACTGAGAACATTGAGTCTCCCCATCCAGAGGACAGAACTTCCTGTCATAGGAGCCAGGTTTGGTTTTACTGATCTGTGACTATTCTTATCCCATTTGCTAGGGAGAACCTGGAATTCTTGGAGATCCAGGGCCAGTGGGGCAAGCCGGACAGCGAGGAAAACAGGTATGAGGTTTTGAAACACTCACCCTCTGCAGCTCAGAGTGCTCAGTCCTGAAATACCTTCCATGCCATCAGCCCAAGCCCCTGGGGCATGGAAAGTGCTTTAGCATCTGGAGAAGTGTGGGGACATTTCGTCCAACCCCTGCAGCTCTCATTCTATAGCTAGTCTGTCTGTTAAAGTGAAGGAGAACCACAAGGGTGAGAAGGCAGGTAGGTAGAGAGGATAATGGATGAATTAGAACAGGGCATTTCTATACTTTAACAACCGATATGGCCATATAGAAGCATGGCAGTTTAAAACACCTATTTCTCTCTCCTACTTGCAAAACTCTAGAGTAACAACAAGAGATAGAGGCATAAGATATGGGACATCTCTTTGCCAGGCCTATACTCTGTCCTGGTGGTTCTTGCTATACCAAGGTCTCAGCCCATGGAGCAGTCAATATAGGGACAATTATTTTATTTCTTTAAAAATATAATATACTGGACAAGTGCAGTGGCTCACACCTGTAATCCTAGCACTTTGGGTGTCTAAGGTGGGAGGATCACTTGAGGCCAGGAGTTTGAGGTTGCAGTGAGCTATGATGACACCACTGCTTTCTAGCCTGGGCAACAGAGCAAGACCCTGTCTCAACATAATAATAATGATAATAATAATATGTTTATTACAAACATTATGCATAAATTTTGTAGAAAATTTACCAAGCACAAGCATTATTCATAGTAGCCAAGAAGATACGGAATCAACCTAAATGTCCATCACCAGATGAATGGATAAAAGAAAATATGGTATATATATATACAATGGAATACTATTCAGCCTTAATAAAAGAAGGAAATCTGGTCATTTGTGACAACATGGATGCACCCTGAGGACATTGTATGAAGTGAAATAAACCAGGCTCAGAAAGACAAATACTATAAGATCTTACTTATATGTGAAATGTAAAAATAGTTGAACCTATAGAAGCAGAGAGTAAAATGGTGGTTACCAGAGGCTGGGGTGATTGGGAAGGTGGTCAAAGGACACAAGATTTCAATTAGACAGGAGCAATAAGTTCAAGAGATCTATTGTATATCATGGTGAGCACAGTCAATAACAATATCTTATATATTTGAAAATTGCAAAAAGAAAACAGAAAAATAAGGGCAAATAAACCTAAGGAGCCAGGGGCTTACAGGAGAATAAATGATTAGGGTGTAGCCAGTTCCTGACTTGCTGCTAGACCCCGTAGTCCATTGCCTCCATAAAGACTTCTAATCTTTCTTCACTGCAATTTCTATCAATAAAATTAAATGCTTGTAGAATGGTCCACCTATTTCACCATCTTAAAAGTGCCTTTTTTGTGATCTAATTTGAACATGTGAATACTATAATAAAAAGAGAGAGAAAAAGAAAGGAAGGAAAGAGGGAGGGGAGGTAAGGAAGGGAAGGGAGGGGAAAAGAAGGGAAGGGTAAGAGAGGAGAAAGGAAGGAGGGAAGGGGGGAGGGTAAGGGGGAAGGAAGGAAGAAAAGGGAAAGGAAAAAAGGGAGGAAGGGAAGAGAAGAAGAAGGGAAGTGGGAGCGAAAGGGGAAGGGGGGTGAAAATTAATGTACCCAGTATAAAAGATGGGAAAGGGGGAAGAAAAGAAAAATTACCTGTAATCCCACCATCTGAGATATTTATCATTAATATCCTGGAGACACCCCATCCAAAAAAAAAAAAAAGAAAAGAAAAGGTCACTTTATTTTTCCCTCTTAACAATGTATCATAAACATATTTCCATGTCATTACTTCTTTCCCTCAACATCAGTTTTAAAGGCTTCAAAATATTCTACTGAATCTATGTACCTTTTTGACCAGTCTCTTATTATTCAACATGTAGTTTGCTTTCAATTTTTTACTGTCATAAATAGCACAGCAATGAACCTAACTAAATTTTTGGATAAAACCATAATTAATTTCTACATAGAAATTTCCACAAGTAGCATAGCTGGATGAAAGAATATATACATATTTAACAAAGGCTTTGAACCCTATTGTGAAGTGCCCTTAGGAAAATCCAAACATTACATAGGTCCATGTGTTATATAAGAGAGTATTTGTTTTAGAGCATCCACCATGACAGATATTGTCACTTTTTTTTCCATCTTTTCCATTGGCGAACATGATATCTCATTACTGTTTCAAATTGCATTTTTTTGGGTCAGTAGTGAGGATGAGCATTTTTTCATATGTCTATTGGCCATTTATAATTCTTCTTTGGGGAATTCCTCGCCTGTGGACCAGCTCCTAATTTTCCAGGCAAGAAACTGCCACTGACTCCACAAGTCTCAAATGACCATCCCTCTGCTTCCTGCACCAGTTGCAGGGTGGAGCTGGCCAAAGAAGGACCAAGGGACATACGAGGAAGTGAGGAGGGCCCAGCAACATGCGTGTCCCCAGGGCTCGAGGTCCTTAATTAGTGGAAGTTCTCAGTGCTTCTCTTCTGACACCATCATCTCCCCCGCATAGACTGCTATTAATTTTCACTTCTGAGAAATTGAAATGAACGGATGTGTTTACAGGGAGACTCTGGCAATCCAGGCTATGGTCATATGGGACGGAAAGGAGTAAAGGTAAATATGGAAAGCAATTATTTTTTAATTGGTAAATCAAGCCTAAATAATACAAGAAGATATTATCATGCTGCAGAAGTGGTATGTTGATTTGTGTATGTTTTAATTTTCTTTCCTAAAAATTATAGGGCCCGAGAGGATTTCCAGGAGATATGGGGCAGAAGGTATTGTGCACATGACCTTTTGAAATTACCATGATCTTAACTTTCTACTTGAGAACTGAGATAAGCCTGTAGGTCTGAATGAAATGGGGTGAGGGGAGAGGGCAGCTGCTTTCTTTAAGCTTTATGAAAAAGGACCATATTTAACCCCTGTGAATTCTGTATTGAAAAAGATTGTTCTGTCCTTCATTGCCTGATGTCCCATGCCTTAAAAACCTACCTTCAGATATCTTCTCAAGTTCAGTCCAGTGTCTTCTGATTTCTGATTTTTCTTGCCTTGGTGGTTTCTTTCCATATTCTTGACTCCATTTATTGCTGCTTTTCTTTCATTATTGTGACCTTTACTTCCTCTTACCTGAAAGATTGTAATATTCTTCCCTCTGCTTCAGTTAATCTCAAACACTACTGTCACTTGATTTTTTTTTTTTAAAGCATAGCCTAATTATGCTACTTCCCTGATCAAATATCTTCCAGAATTCCTCATTGTTTACCAGGTTGAAATCCATCTCCATGCTGTGGAACCAGATATACCTTCCATTTCAACTAGAGGAGCTCATGTTGTATCTCTTTTACACACTGGAATAAGCTTTCCTTTTTAAAAAAGGTGCCCAGAAAGGTGTCTTCCATGTATCCGATGCTCAAATTAAAATACAAAATATGGGTTAAAAATAGAATGTCTAATCAATCAAATCTAACTATAGGAAAATAATTTTTGAATCCTCTTAAAATTGTTTTTAATTGATGAATTACCAAAAGAGATTCTTTCTTAAGTATTATAGAAAAGAGTGCAAGAAAGGATTTTATAAATAACTGTTAGGGAAAAATTCCTCACTGTAAAACATTAATTTTCTAATTTACTGTTAAAGAGAGAAAATTAGCGTATTTCAATTTACTGATAAATGTGAAATAAGCATATTGATAACTGTCAAAATTAGTTTCCCACCAAAGTCAGAGTAAAATTTTTTACCTCAACTTTTTCAGAAATGTTTCGTGAATATAGAAAGTGATTCATAATTATTATTTTATGTAGTCAATACTCCAAATGTTTTCCCTAGTTTTCAAGTATTTTATTTGGATATTTTTAGTAACCAGATAGCCATCAAATTGATATTTATATGCCAATATTTGTATTATTATAAAATTAAAAATAGTTTGGAGAATAAGTGTACCAATGACTTAGTTCCAAATGACAGGAAAAATGACATTTAATGTTGTATTGGCCTTCATTAATTTATATAGTATAATTGTTATAAGATCAATCCAGTTTTAGTTTGGAGAGAATATTTTTTTTTATTCTTTAATAGAAAATATTTTAACATCTTGATTTCTTGTATCTAAATCTTCAGGGTGATGTTGGTGATCCTGGAATTCCTGGGGGACCTGGACCCAAAGGATTTAGGGGACTGACAGTAAGTGGCCTATAATTCTAGAAATAATAAATATTTTTTTGGCAGACTTTGGCTTTTATGTTGTTACAATAAATATGGATTATTAAGAGCATTTGAAATGCCACTTGCTAACTGTGACCTTCAACACACATTTTCAGGGTTCTCTATTTCTGTAACACAAGAGTTGAACTTAGTGACACTTAAGGTCACTTTCAGCTCTAAAATTGTGTAGTTCCATGAATCAGAACTGTTTTATAGATTTACAAATTGATAGATGGCTGTTTCAAGAAATGTCAGTGCCTTCCAGTCTTTTCTAAGGCTCATAATAAATCCCAGAATATTAACCCTGTGAGTGGAAATGAAGCTGACTTCTGAGGGTTTTCTGATGATTCTGCTGTCCATAACAAGGTCATTTGGGATATTCATTTTAAGGAAGGCTATGGAGACCTTCTAATTGGCAAAGTGCAGAGTAAGTGCTTGCTTAAAAACACAATGCTGAGATAAGCATCCTTTCATTTTAAAGTTTGAGTGCAATGTCAGTGGTCACCCTCAGGTGTGAAAAAGATGCATTTCGATGGGTACCTTCCATCTGGCTGGATAAATTTCATTAGTCTCCATATCCATCATCTGGAGGTATGGGAATGACACAGCCCACTCATGTCCTCTCGTGTGTGGGGAATCATTTTTCTTATTTGATCTTTTACACATGGGAGGTTTTTTAATTAAATCTCTGTGTGCCCTAATATATTTACTTTTCCTGTTAGCATCAACCCCAGTTTATTACTAGTTTATATTTAAGTGCACAGCCAGTACCAAAGTATGTCACTAAATGAAGATGCTAAGAGGGAAATGGATGTTTATCAATAAGAGTGGCTGGTTTGTGTTACAAGTAAGCAATTTACCTGATTTGAATTAATAGCAGCTGTCTTTTAAAAACAATTTTTTTAAAAAAAAACTGTGAACTGTCATTAAAATTGAAGTATTCCCCATGGATAGACAAAGTTGAAACTAATGTGTGTTTCTATCTGCAGCTCACTGTAGGCTCAAAAGGTGAAAAGGGATCTCAAGGACACCAAGGCCCCCCTGGACAGAGAGTAAGTGCGTCTTGAGATGTGAGAACTAAGTAGGTTCTCACATACTGGTGAGAACATACTGGTTTCTGCTATGTTTGATGCAAAGGGCACAGAATTTAAAGTCAGAAGCACTGGGTTCAAGTCCAGATTCTGCTTCTTACTAACTGTATGTCCTTGGGCCAGTCACTGGATCTTTCAGTTTATTTGTGAAAGGGGGATGACAAATCCTGTACTAACTACCTTAAAAGGTAGCTGTGAGGATCAGATCATCAGATGCGAACACTCTACATAAACTGTAAAGTGCAATGCAAATATTAGCTATTACCGTGGTTCGTTACTGAAGCTTTTAAAATAGGGATGAGAGTGCATAAGCTTCACACAGGTGTCCCTGGCAAAGTTTCATCATGAGAGACAGGTTGATAGAGTTTCCCAAAACCACTATTGTTGCCTTCCTATCCTTAAAATTTAGGCTATAGAGACATTTGGAAATATAACTACAACTTTCCACTATGATTCTCTTACAAAAGAAATGGCACTTCTGGAAGAATTCCCAGGCAGAGTCAGGCCCATCTCCCACTGACAAATATCCATCTCTCTGTTTTAGTGCCTCTCATGCTGTTGTAATGATTTAGTTACATGTCTATCTCCCCTAACAAGCACAGCCAGGTAAGAACTAAATATTGTCAGACAGTACCTATGTTTTGTGGAGGAGGCCCAGGCAGCATTGTGTAAGGAGTGGGTAAACTGCTTATTTTGTTTTGTGCATTGTGAGTGTTTTCTGACTCCTTGGATGAGTTCTTGAACTTGGGACTTTATAAAGAAAACAAAAATTTCAGATGGTTTTGTGGACAACTGAATCCATAATAGAATGAGAATCAATGAATTGTAAAAGATACTCTGATACAGTCTTTTCTTTCTTTTGCTTTAAGGAATTAGTGAATATTCTTAGTCACGTGGGTAAGGGTGTAGTCTTTGGGCTAATCTGTTTTGCTCTGGGTTTATCTCCTTTCCGGATTCTGGGGCTCTCATCTGGGGACTTCACATCTTCCTGGTCTTGTGGTTGGCCCAGCTGGTCTGGACTGGAATGTGGCTTCTTTATCCCAGGCTCTTGATCCTCAGCATCTGCTTAAGAATTTGCTTAAAGTTATTCTGCAGCTTACTGTTTCAGGGCATGGTTCTGACTCTCTGTAAGATGTGGGCTGCCTACTCTATCAGCCAGAAACTGTCATCTCTGTTTAAATGGCTGTGCATTCTTTCCTGTTTTCTGTCATAACTTGTAAAAGGAAGAATAGGACTGTATCTTTTGCAGTAAGATGCATAATTTCCTGATTTGAGTCAGAAAAATAATATACCCCAATGGGTACAATCAGGGATGCTGCAACAGTTCTGGTTCTCATCAGTAGTACACAATCAGCCACCTAAGCATTCAGCAGACATTTAGCTGTTTATTGGATTGTTGGGTAGATGGATGGATGAAGAAGTGGCCCAGTTGTCATTTAGAACAGAGATTTTTATGTTGACACTCCTGGTTGAGCTTCTGGGGGTCAATGAAACTGTACAAGTATAAGCATGTAATAGCCCTTTTCTGAAGTGTACATACTAGCATTTATTAGTTGCCCTCCCAAAAATCTATGTGTGCAAATGTATTAAGAATCACTGCCAAGAAGAAGCCCGATCCTGACAAAAGAAGTTAGAAGGGGAAAAGAGAAAAGCTCAAGTTGCTGAGAAAGGAGAACTGACTTCTTTTTAGGAAGCCTTCCCTGATTCACTTCACCCAATTATTTGTATTCCCTTGCTCCATATTTCAGCATTTTTGAGCTTAGTGTGTGTGCTCTTCTTTTGTGCAATATTCATTTTGCTATGCAGTTGTCTTTGTGTCTTTCACATATGTAGAGGTTGTATCTTACCTCCTGCTTTTTAAACTTCTTGATTGTAATATAACTGTTCCTTTGAATTCTCAATAAATCCCTCTTCTTAGAGCTGCCCTTTGGAAAGTCTGTTGTTTGCAATTTTAAGCATTCTTATGGAAATGCCTTTTGCTAAGTATTGCATCTTTAGTACAAATATATTGAAGAAATATTTTTGTTTCTTCCTATCACTGTAGAAAAACAACTCAGTTCACTTTGAGTAGACATTAGCTTACGTGATCTAACACTAAAACAAAAAGTTTATACCTTGATATGAGTGGGAAAGTGTGTTATAATTAATCCAATCCACTGGGTTCAGGAATACTTTGGCTGCTCCTTGCCAGCTGTGCTTTTAAGAAAGAAGGTTTTTTGTTTTCTCTTGTTTTATCACTGAAGATGCCAGTTCACATACCAATTACTTGCTTTGTGTTTGTTTTCCTAGGGCATTAAAGGCATGCCGGGGCAGCCTGTATATTCTGTATGTATCTCCTTACTCATGAGAGAAAACTCAGCCAGTTCACTAGGAAATAAGTACAGCTACTCTGAGGTCACTGTACTCACATTTCCTTTCTCTCTCTGTTTTAAATTTACAGCAATGTGATCTGATCCAGTTCATGAGGAAACACAGTCGTGAGTATCTGTTTGTCATGGAACAAGAGCATCAGTTGTTGGTGAAGGCAATTAGGATTGAACGCATGAGGGTTTGTGAAATCAGTAGGTTCAGTTCACTGGTGGAGAAGCCTCTGTAACAGGCTTGCCCAGAGTGCCTACTGCAGGAACATCACTCATCAAAGGTGGGAGGGAGAAAGGTAACGTAAAAAAAAAAATTGCCTTAGCTCATGAGATGGAATACATGTGGGAAACAATTAGAGACCAACTCAAAAGGTGTGCAAATTAGCTCACATTACTGTAACAATTATGTGCAAAAGGACTGAGAGGGCATAGTGTTAAAGGGATGATCATAGGATTTGGGGCTAGGTGGTTAGTTAGTTAGTGAATGAAGGGTGCTTGCATGGAGGTAATTGACTCTGGTTATGGGGATGTGATTAGGAGTGGCAGGAAAATGGGCTTAGCAAAGGAATAAAGCAAGAGTCAATAAATAGAGAGGCTGTCTTTGGTTATAAAGAAGGGAATGAAATAGAAAAGGCCCTGTGATCTCATTTCTGAAAATTTGTCCTAAGGAAATACAGCAAAAGAAGGGAAAAATTATGGGTAAATATGGTTGTTGAAATATTCATTAGAGAAAAATGATTATACCTTTATACTTTTTACACTTGTAGAATAATTAGGTTATGGTGCATCATCTTCTGATGCAATATTAAGTAGATATGGGGTTTATGAAAACTCAATCAGAATATGAAAAATTACTGGCATTAAAAATCATAACATTAAATTGAATCCTCATTATTTTTATATATAGATTGTTTATGTATACACACACAGAGAAACAAGTACTGGAAGTGAAACTAGAAAAATATAATAATTAACTGTGTTTGGGTGGTAGAATTTTAGGTAATTTGTCTTTCCTTCTTATGTTTCCATATGGTTTTTAAACAATCACAATCAAAAGAATGTAAAAGACTGTAAATGTCTTCCTGGGTTTATCTCTTGAGTTTCTGTTTCTGACTCTCTAGTTTCACATCCTCAGGAACCTCTTCCACCCATGTGGTATTAATGACCAGCACCGAGTGACTTCAACCTCTGGGTCTCTTTCCCTGACCCCGCACCTTTACCAGCGCCTGATTCCACCAGCCACCTGTAGATCACTTCATATAGGGTCCACACAACATTTCTCCACCTCCAAAATGTTTAAGCTCGTCATTTTTTCCAACCAACTGCTTTCCCTTCATAATCCCTTCTCTGCCTCCTGATCCGTGGTGAGGCTGAGCTTCTTCCCCTCTAGCCTTTTTTTTTTTTTTTTACAGTGCCAGGTGCCCTTTAATGACAGTTCGGGGATCGGGGGGTTAAATAGAAAACAGTTTTGGCAAGGATCCAGGGTACGGGGTGGGTACAGCACCTTTCTCCTGTGGTTCCTGCAATGGGCAAACACTTTTGGCCCGGGCCTGGGTCTCCAGAAGGCTAGCGTCCTCTGCTGGATAGACAGCTGCCCTGCAGTCTCCACAAAGTGTCCACGGGCCCAGCGCGGGCCTGGCTCTAGAAGAAGTCCGAGGCTTTGCGCCGGGCGGGCAGCTGCTGCAGGTTGTCTGTGATGGAGGCCGGGTCCAGCGTGAGGCGGGTGCGTGTAGCACAGGCTGGGACGGGTGTGCTCGTGGGGGTCTGCAGTCCTCTGCAGACACTCTTTTACAGGCCTTTAGAGCAAATCCAAATGGCCTCACTTTGTAGATGACACCACCAAGGCTTCTGGTCTAACGTCGTTGGCACTCCAGTCCAGCAGCAGCTCTTTGCCACGCAAGGACGAGGGCCAGTCCGGAACTGGTGTCTGGGACCCTCCCCTAAGAATAAAATAAGAGATCTAGGAGGCTGGCTGCGGGGAAGGAGAGAGAAAGGCGGTGGCTGAGAATAAAACAGGAGGCTGCAAATGGTTAGTGTTTTGGAGGGAGGGACATAAGTAAAGGCGATTTTTTTTAATTAATTTTAAAAAATGTCAAGCTCATTCTTGTTGGTATAAGAGAAAACAAACAAACAAAAAAGAAACACACTAGAAGAGGTCAAGTAATTACCCCCAGAGTCACCCAGATTTGCCACACTCAAACCCAGCAGGTGTGTCTAATTCTAGAGCCTGTGCTTGTAGCCCCGCAGGTGAGTTTGAAGCTCACACTGGAAGTTCTCAGTCGGAAGAAAAGGGTCTGTGTCAAGCTTGAGATGCAGAGGAGGCTGTGGGTTATGTCGCCGTGTGCTGGCTATCAGCATCTCGGTGGCCACAGGATTAAGACCAACAAAAGGTATTCAGAGGGTTGATGCTGTGAGACAGCAGGATGGAAAGGCGGTTTGTTGCCAGTGTTAATAACGTCTTTCATTATATTGGAGTGACTCATTTGCTTCCTAGGAACTGGGTGAAATGAACATGGAAATTGTCAGGCCTGTGGTTTCCTAAAAGATTTACCAACCCTGATTCCTCTCAGGTTTACAGAGTAAATCAGTTAGAAAAACCAGATGCTGTTTTGCCCGGGAGAAACCCTTGTTTTTTTTTTTTCCTTCCTCTCTCTGGAGTTGGAGATCACTCAGAGGAACTATATTTTTTATTATGTCAAAGACAAAGTTTATTTAGAAATCCCCCCACGGTTCTAGGAAAATAGAGGTCCCCAAGGTATTCATCAGGGAAGAAAATAAGACCCCATATTTTAGCCTTTTGTTGCTGAATGACTCTCAGAAGGCTAAAGAAGGGAGACAAAACAAATTGAATTTCAGCTATCTTGCCATTTAATCAGAGGCTCATCTATTTTGCTTCTAAGACAAGTGATCTGTGTTTCAGTTTCAACCTAAATTCTGCTGAAGTCTGCTGGCCGTGACTCACAAGGGGAAAAGGTCGGGAAGGTTCACAAATTCATAAAATTCTATGGACATCTTCCTCAGTCCTTTAGCCTTGGCTTCCTGTAACTTAAGAATTAGCCTCAGGTGCAATTAGAACCAAATAAAATCTTAAAGTTTATTGAAAGATTAATGAATAAGACAGTTGTATATCTATACAATAGGAAACTACTCAGCAATAAAAAGCAGTGAGCTCTTGATGCATACTTCTACATGGATGGTTCTGAAAATAATTTTGCTGACAGCAGACAAAAAAAAAAGAGTGTCTACTATATGATTTCATCCAGATAAAATGCTAGACAACACAAGCTAATCTATAGTCACCAAAAGCAGATCTGTGGTTGCCTATGGATGAAGTAGACAAAGAGATACGAGCAAATTTTGGAATTTCGGGAGTGATTATGTTCACTATCTTGTCTTCTTGATTTTGTGATGATGGTTTTAGGGGTGTATATACATCAAAACTCATTAAATTGTGTGATTTTTTTTAAAAAAGAAATTTTATTTTTAGGATTATTGTTTTTAGTCTGTGTTTCAAAAGGATAACAGATTCTTCTCTCTCTCCTTTTCATAGCTTGCTGGAGAGGTGAGTATTCTTACCATATTGTTTCTTGCTGAGATAATTACCACATTCTGACAAGACCAATTTGGAAAAAAACCCTTACTCCCATGGGAAAAAGGACTTCTTTTTTCTATGCAGACATGCGTCATCTTTTGATTACAACTCTGTCAATGTCCTGTGTGCCCTGATGTCAAATGGCATCTCCCAGCCCACAGCCCCCAGCCCCTTCACGTTATCGTTCTTTCTTGTTTCCATCATGGTTGACACCTCAATTTCCCCACAGAAAAGGCCCTGTGTCGGGGTTGGGGGTTTCAGTGAACAGGGCTCTCTAGCTGATCCGCATTCTACTGCCAACATCCTTGACACCAGCTTCTTGGATGTGTGAGTGGAGTGTCCTTTCCTCCCTCTGACCCATACTCATGCCCATCTCACCAAGTGTCACCACTGTAAACCTCACCTGCCCAGGGACACAGATGGTCTTCTCAGGGCCTGGATTGCTGTTGGTGCTGCACGGTGCCTTAGACCCCTTGGATGACGTGGCCATTAAAGCCAGTGGCTATGTCAACTTCAGGAGCTCCTGGTCTCCTAGAGGCCTTCTGAAGCAGACCCTCAGGGTCTTCGAGCTTGTCCCAAAGTTTGGAGCCATTCACCTTAATTCTGCAAAAAGTATCTTGCACATAGTAAGTGTTCAATAAAGCTTCATGGATTTGGATTAAATGTATCGGGTACCCTGATGGACACTAGGGGAGGGAAAATATAAAAATAAATAGATATCAGTAGCTACCTTCCAGGAGAAGCTGTGACAATAGGTCAGTCTTAAAGATATTTTCAACTATTTTGTCAAGAATTTTTAGTGTAGGGCTAAGAAATAAAGAATATTTCATTGTTCTTATTCTATTGTTCATTATCAGCTTTCATGTTTTAAAATTACTGAAATTTCTTCATGGTAAAATTCCTTGATTCAAAACACTTATCTAAATCAATAATTTCCTGTTTCTATTACTAAGAAGAGAGATTGGTATGTGGGATACTTTGAGTGTAATGTGCTTTCGGAGTTAGCCAGATGGGGGATAGTAAAACAGCCTAAGCAGATGGAGATGCTTATTTTTTTTTAAATCCTTTTTTTCTTCCTGTGTTCGGACTTTAATAAGGAGATTGAAAAGTTAAGTTTGGTACATAGGGCAAATTCTCTGTGAATTTCCTAATGTTCAATCATCATAAGACCATTAGTGTTGAGCTAGGAGTTGCAGACAGTCCCATTTTTATTAATAGCTCATTGCGAACCTTGTTTGGTTCATCCTGCTCCTTTCCTCCTGCCACCCTGGACTTCATTCAAAAACCACCTTTCATGAAGCCCCTGAGATAGCCCCTCTTTGGAAACAGCCTCTTTATCCTGTGAATCCCCTTTAGAAACAATAATCAGTCTATACCTTATAGTTTAATCATCCTTCCCAATACAAGTTCCTTGAGGGCAGACCTGCATTTGGTTCATCTTTGTGTATATTTCTCAGTGGCTGTCATGCTGCATTTCATATGGTAGGTACTCAATAAATATTTTTTGCATAAGTGGATGGAAATATTACAACTGTCCCTATCATTAATAGATCATTTCTGAAGATTTTCGGGGAGAGCAGATTTTCAAAACCGCCAATAAACAATAATTTCCCTTTATTCCTTTTAAAAATTTACATGCTGTAAAATTTACTTTTGTGTGTGTGTGCTCAGTTTCCCCATGTGCATAGATTCATGTAACTACCATCCCACTCAGCATACAGAACAGTTCCACCAGCCCAAGAACCACTGCCAATTTCATGTTAGATGGCTGACTGATAGTGGGCTGTGAAGTCTGAGCATTCTATAGCTGAATATTCATGCTCTACATTTATGTAATAGCCTCACATTTACAGAGCAGCTTCCTTTGCTTTCTTTGCATGTGGGTGCCCCTAGTTCTAGAGCTGGATGAAGCACTTGCTTTGCCTGCATGTGAACCAGCTTCACTGGAGTGATGGTGGTGGGAAAGGGTTTTGATCCAGTGAAATAACTCAATACTTCTGCTTTTCTTTTTTTGTAGAAAAGTGTCCAGTGTATCCAACAGAGTTGGTATTTGCCCTGGATCAGTCCTCCGGTATCACAGAGCAGAGATTTAATGAAACAAGGGACATGATCACTTCCATTATCAATGACCTTAACATCAGGGAAAATAACTGTCCTGTGGGAGCGAGAGTTGCTGTTGTTTCCTATGACTCAGGCACCAGCTATCTCATCCGTTGGTCTGACTACCATAGGAAGAAGCAGCTCCTCCAGAAGCTTTCCCAAATAACATATCAAAGCAGCACAGAGGCCCGAGACATTGGTAATGCAATGAAGTTTGTGGCCCGCCACGCTTTCAAGCGGACATATGCAGGAGGCAATGTGAGGAGAGTGGCAGTGTTCTTCAGCAATGGCCAAACAGCCAGTAGGTCGTCCATCATCACAGCCGCCATGGAGTTCAGCGCCCTGGATATCAGTCCAGCAGTCTTTGCTTTTAATGAAAGAGTTTTCCTTGATGAAGCTTTTGGAGTAAGAATTTCTCTTGGCAGTTTCTTTATTTTTAAGATAGTGGCACTGGTGGGGCAAGATGGGAGTGGTGGGAAGTCAAGGCAGGTATGTGGCCTCTTAAAAACCCCTTTGCGGTTTTCACAGCTATATTGTTGTTGGTGCCCATGAAATCCAATACCTAGTAATCACAGTCCATAATAATATCAACCACATTTGCCCAGCTCCTGCTGTATGTCGGGTGCTGTCCCTAGAGCTTTGCATACATACTCATGCATTCTCACAACTCTTTGAGGTGAACGCAGCTGTTCTCTCCATGTTAAAGTGAGGAAACTGAGGCCCAGAGAGTTCTAGTGGTTTATCCAATTATGTATAGCTACGGAGTGATAAAATTGAGATTCAAACTCAGGTCTATCTGATAGAAAGGGCCATGGATGCAGTGCTCTGCCAGCCTCTGCTGTTCTGGTGTTTCTCAGATTTGTCATCTGCTCACTGTCTCATTGAACAGCTGGTCTTAGCTTGTGATGGATGAAGTTCAGGGATCTTTGAACCCCTAAAGTCGTGTAAAACATTTGGTGTGTGTGAACGTTTTTCCCAAAAGAGGCTCTGTCACTTTTGGATCCATGGATTATCAAGGGATCAATGCTCCCCTCTTCTTCCCCCTAGAAGCCTTAAAAACATTTTCATCTACTGTTCTAAAACTTTTAAAAATATTCAGATTATCCATCAAATACATTCTTCTGGAGCTGGGTGAAGCCATCATGTCCTTCAAGAGATTATAAAAGTCTGTTTTCATACAAATGAACAGATTTCTGCTGTAAAAAGAAAAAGATTCTCTCTATAGCATGGAGAGAATCTGCTCCTAACACATCCAAGAATTTTTTGGAAATAGGAGCCACAGAGACAGTTACAACAGATTCTGAGACAAAAAGGATTGTAGGAAGTCCAAGTTCTATGGTTTTCAGTTTTTCTTTTCTGAAAATTTTCTGCCTTCCTAATTTTGCTACTTGGGGGAAATAAGTGATATTTCAGCTTTGAGAGCTGCATTAAATTCTAAAATAGGAGAATGCTCAATAGGACATCAAGTTCAATCCTTAACCTCAGATAGGACCATGCCAAAGCCCTCACACTTCCCAACAGAGAAGGGCCTCCAGTTACTCTTGTTAACAAATCATTTTTAATTTGCATCATCTCTACAGAGTAAGTGATCCAGGAAGCTGCCTTGTTCTTATCAGATAATAACCCCATGCATTAGTTCTGGCCACATATCATGCTTGAGCAACACCCCTTTTGTCATTCTTTGTACCTCCCTGTCTATACACTCTTCTCCACTCACGACATCCTCCTCTCCTTCCTGCTTCCCTTCTCCTCCTCCTTCCCCTCCTCCTCATCTTCATCATGTCCTCACTGCTTCAACTCTGAAGGCATACAGTGTCCAAGAGTGTCTGTTTCCTCATATGCTTAATGCTGGATTTTATCTATCAACCTTTAAAAATTTTTGCCAATCTGATAGGTAAATAGGAGTGTCCTATTGTTGTCGTTTGATCATATTTCTGTGTGACGGTAAAAATTTTTCAGATGATTATTGCCCGTGTTTATTTTTCTGTGAAACTGCCATCTCCCACCCTTGTATCGCTTGTTTTTTATTATTTCTTTTGGCAAGTCTACTTTTGCCTTACCTTTTTATCCTGGACCCTGTCTCAAGTGGAATTTAAATGTAGTGTCCAACTGATGTTCCAGAAATTTCTAAAAATTTTTAAAGTTTTAGCAGATTGAATCTCTATAAGACTGATTTTCTTTATAGAATATATATTTTTAAAAATTATCCCATGATCTTTCCTCTTATAAAGTTGGACAGAACGGATAGAGTTATTAGGTACTCACATTTTCCTAAAGTATATTATTATTTTTATTTATTATTATTTATTTTTATTATTTTAAATTTATTATTAGTATTTATTAGTTTTATTATTGCTGAAAGAAACCCTCTGTCTACTGCAGATTGATTTTTTGCCTTTCTACTGAATCATTCCAATCAGGAAAGAAAAAAAAAACAACTTTCTTGACCTAACTTTTCATTTCAGTTATGGTTCATTTCTTGGCTCCCTGTATAGCAATCTCCTAAAAACAAAACAAAACAAAACAAAACAAAAAACCACAAAACAACTCCTATACTTTCTGTCTCCAGTGTCTCTCCTTGCATTCCTTTTGGAACTATTCCCAGTCATATTTTTGTTCCTCCTACTCTCCTGAAATTGCTCTTGTCAAGGTCTCCAGTGATCTTCATGTTTCTGCACCCAGGGGTTGATCCTGAGTCCTCAGCTCACTTGATTTATTAGCAGAATATGACACCATTGATCCCACCCTTCTCCTAGAAACATTTTCTTCACTGACTTTCGGGATAGCTCGTTTTCCTGGTTTTCCTCCTACTTCATTAGTTACCCCTTCTCAGTCTGGTTTTCTGATTCCTCTTGACCTCTCTGACCTCAGAATGCTGGCGTTCCCCAAAGCCCATTCCTTGGCCCTCTGCACTCAATCTCTTGGTGGTGTCATTCATATTCAGGGTTTTAAATATCCTCAATGATATAAATCTGTATTTCCCAACCAGACCCTGTCCCTGAACTCTAGATTCATATACACAACAGTCTACACAACACTTCCTTGAAAGTTTGTTTGGAGGTTCTAGCTGAGGAACACAGCTACTCATGTACCCTTGATGCGAGAATAGTCCTCTACTGGGAAAGGTCGTCCTCTTCAACCAAGCATACAGCTTCGGGAGGGACACATATGGAGTCGTGAGGGTGGAAGGGGACATTGCCTAGCCAGCCAGATCATCTCGATCAACCCTGGCAATCAGTGAGGTGACAGATGTTGCAGCCAGATCGACCTCACATCCAACACTTCCACTTTCATATTTATTGAGTTCAAAATGAAACTCCTGATTTTTTTCCCAAAACTTGCTCAACATACAGCTTTCTCCATTTCAGTTGATAAAAACTCCTTCCTTTTACTTGCGGTTATTCATGATCCCTCACCTTTTCTTACATCCAACACTCTTAACTTTATGTCTGTATATTTGTATATATGTACACTAACGTGTATATATATATATATATACACTATAGTATATTAGTATTTATTAGTGAATATAGTGTTCATTTAAGTACTAGTGTTAAGTATTAGTATAAGTACAAATATTGATATTATCAGTAAAAAATGTATATCCAGAGTTTGACCACTTCTGAACACCTCCACCTTTGACACCTTGATCCAAACCACCTTCATTGCTTGCCTGGACTGCACAGTCACCTTTTCCTTAGTGTCCTTGCTTCCATACTTGCCCCAGTACAGTCCATCTCAACACAGCAGCCAGAGTAATCCTATCAAGCCCTAAGCTACCAGGTTATTCCTCTGCCCCAAATCCCCTAGTTTCTCATTTGTCTCAGAGGTAAAGCCAAGGTCTTCACAATGGCCTGCAAGTCTCTAAATGATCTACTTCCAACACCCTCTTAGTATCTCTCCAATCTTACCTTCTTCCGTTGTTCTTACTCATTCCATCCCAGGCACACTTTCCTCCCTGCTGATCCTCACACAAGCTAGGCACAGCCCTGCCTCCCAGACCCTTGCCCTGACTAGTCCGTGTGCTAGAAATCTCTTCCCCCAGCTATGACTTCTTCCCTCTCCTCCTTTGAATTTTTGTTTAATGTCACTTTATCAATGGAATATGTTTAACTATGACCCCAAATTTCCCATCTCTATACTCTGCTTTGTTTTTTCTATAAAAATTATTACTTCCCAACATACTAATAATTTATATATTTATTATGTTTATGGTATATATCCCCCCACTGGAATATAAGATAGAAATTTTTGTCTGTTTTGTTCATTTCTACATTCCTAGAACCTAGGACTGTACCTATAACATTGTAGGCGGTCAATGAATATTTGTTGAATGAATGAATGAAGGGTTGTTTACTCATGTGAATAAACTTCCTTGGTTTACCAAGTCAGCATTTAGCCCTTACATGGGGGACCAAGAACATCAAATACAAAATAACACCCAAAGCATCCAAAATTTAGTAAAAAGTAGAGAGTAGGAATGTAGTGAATACCTTCTAATCATAAGGCTGGAATGATTATAAATATTTTCAAATGCTCACTCAGCACTTCACAGAAAAATAGAGGGTATGGCTTCTCTAGCCCTTTTATTTGCTGAGGAAGAAAAAGCATGAGCATCTTTGTGGCTGGAGAGATACCCTCATCACCACCCAGGAATGATAGATTTCTTTCATCATATAATAATAAAAGTATCTGTTTTGCATGGTTCTTCACACAGAGTAAATGCCCAATAAAGAGTTACTGACTAACTGAATGACTAAATGAATGAATGCTGTATATGGCCCATGGTGGTGAGTATTACAGCAAAAAGAAAAAATCAATAAACATGAAATCAGGCAGTGTACCACCAAGAATTTTGAATAAACATAATATTTCTGACTACTGCCTTTGAAATAGATTTTTAGTTGGAATTTGTAATTGGGAAGGTTTCCTTTAAATCTGAATGTTGAGGCTTCTTCTAGATAGAGTGGACTGAAAATAGTTGGGATCAATCCCTAAAGAGGCCAAAGGGAACTTTTGAATGTAAAATTTCTGTAGGGCCCAACTTCAGATGCTGGTGTGTGATATATAATCAGCTGGTACACAATTAGAAGTGTATAAAAATTCAAATACTTGCCCCAGTGAGTGAATTTGGTCAGGTTATCTTGAGGCAGTTTTCTCATTATAAAGTAAGCATGCTGATGCTTCTTCTATACTTACGTTTTTGGGTTATGTTTAGGATAAAAGGAGTATTGTGTGTATACACGTGTGTGGGTGTGTGTGTGTGTGCGTGAAGATGCACTGAACAGAGCAAAGAGGTATAATGCAAGGTAACAGTGATTAGTTGGGTGTTTTTCAAACTAATCTTTAAAGTCTGTGCACAATGGCTTCCTGACAGTGACTAACAAAAATGAGCAAACATGCATCTACTTCTTTTCCATGCAGTTTGACAACACTGGGACATTTCAGGTGATTCCAGTTCCTTCAAATGGGGAAGATAAAACAATAGAAAGACTTCAGCTCTGTACACTTTGCTATGGTAAGACCAAAGAGAAGAATTTACTGTGCTGAAAACTTTAAATGCCTTCTGATTGTTATTCATTCTGGCTTTATCAGAGATTTCTATTTTTAATTGTAGGTTCTATTTTCAATTTTCTAGTTTTCCAACACCACGTGTGATGGTTTCAGTTTCTGTAATGTTTGGAGTTCCCATAAAATTTGAAAATTGCTTTAGAATATTATCCTAATTGTTGTAATATTTCCTGGAGCAACTGGGTGGTTTGTATCAAAGTCTCTAAAATATTGGATATATTTTCTAAATGAGTTTGGCCATGACTTGTAGACTTCAGGTATACATGCTACCTACATTTGCACTCAACTACGACCTTCCCAAATTGTCTGTTAGTGGCCACAGAAATATTGGGACATGGAAAATTTTTCATGAATTTAAATTGTGTGAGATTGAAGAAGTATTGATCAGATTATTAATTCTTGTAATTAGTGACTGAATCAATCTCAAACAAGTATCTTGTGTCATTGTTGAACCAATGATGTGTCTCTCTGTGTATTTTCAGATAAATGTTTTCCAAATACTTGCACTCAAGAGATTTTCTTACCTGAAAACTCATACATGGATGTAGCCTTCCTCTTAGACAATTCTCAGAATATAGCAAATGATGAGTTTAAGGCCATAAAAGCCTTGGTGAGCTCAGTGATCAACAACTTTGACATCGCTTCAGACCCTTTAACTTCAGACTTTGGTGATAGGATTGCCTTGTTGAGTTATTCTCCTTGGGATAGTTCCAGGAGAAAGAAAGGTGCAGTAAAAACAGAGTTTGACTTTACAACTTATAACAGCCGAGTCCTAATGAAGAGACACATCCAGACTTCCCTCCAACAGCTAAATGGAGAAGCCACAATTGGTCGTGCCCTACTGTGGACCATGGAAAATCTCTTCCCAGGAACACCCAACCTAAGAAAACACAAGGTCATTTTTGTGGTCTCAGCTGGAGAAAATCACGAGAGAAAGGAATTCTTAGAGAAGATGGCTTTGAGGGCCAAGTGTCAGGGCTATGTCATATTTGTGATTTCACTGGGCTCTATATATGTGGATGATGTGGAGGACTTAGCCAGCTACCCACTTGACCACCATTTGATACAGCTTGGGCGAATGCATAAACCAGATCTGAATTATATCGTGAAGTTCTTAAAGCCATTTGTGTACTCAGTCAGACGTAAGTTATTATTCTGTTGTTCTAATAAACTAGTGTTTGTTAATAGTATTGTTAATGTATCTTTGTGTCTGCAGCTGATCTGAATACAGTATGTGGATTAGATGGTGAGATAGGGGAAGGGATGGAACATATCCTGAATATACCCTGTTTATATCCTGATCATAAAATGATGAGAACTTTGTTATGGTAGAGCGTCTCTTAGCCAAAATCTCAACATTAGAAAGAACAGTGACTGCAGAACTCCTCAGTCATATTTTCTCAACCTGAAGAAGTTCTAGCAGCTTTTAGGTGGTCTCCAGGATGAAAATTTAAGTAAAAGTTTTACCTCCTATACTACCTGGTTTATTTCCAACTTTGGCGTACTCTGGAGACCTGTGTGAGGGTGTAAAGATAGCAAAGTCTTGTGCTCCTCCCAAAGAGTCTGAGTATACAAATCACCAAGAATCTTGTTAAAATGCAGATTCTGATTCAGTTTGTGAAACCTGAGATTCTGCATTTCTAACAAGCTCTGCAGTGATGTCAGTGCTGCTGGTGCAGGGCTCACGCTGTGAATAGCGTGGGTGTAGGCCAATGCACCACAAAGCGTTGCTCATTGGATAGGTGCTGGCCTACAAGTTGATCTGTGAAGAGGTAAATACAGAAATTGAGAGTAAGCATCTAGAAACTTTCAGGGCAATTTGACATTGCTGCAGCATGCAAGTGTATGATCAGTGGACTATCTCATTAAATAGGATACAGACCAAAAGCATCAGTCTGCAGAGGATTAGAAATAAAAATACCTTGTCCTCTACTATAAATGGTTTGAGAAAACACTCTTCTAGAGCAATCATTCTCAATTTTTGCCCCCGGAGGACATTTGGAAATGGCTGGAGATTTTTTTTTGGTTCTCACAACATGGGAGTGCTATTAGAATCAAATAAGTAGAGGCCAGGGATGCTACTAAACATCCTACAATTCACAGGAAAGACCCTACCCGACACAAAATAGAAAAATCCCACCCAAAATGTCAATAGCACTGAGGTTGAGGAACCCTGTTCAGGAGGATCCCACAGAATCAGAGCTGATCCTTTTCTTTCTGGGAATCTAACAAGCTTAAAGCTAGATTCTGCTGGAACTGGTCCCACCACCCTACAATCTCAAAGTTTTCTTGGTATTCAAGGGATCCTTCCAACATGAGCACAGTGATAACGTCTTGAGAGTTTACTCTTCATTGCAGGAAGAACTCTACCTTTTTCCTTTGACTCATGTTCAGATAAAGAATCCAGTAATTGTCCTCTTGGGAATACTATGTTATTTCTTTAAATCTAAGATGCCCTCAATTGTATAATGTAAAAAGGAATTAAAAAAAGGCTTCCAGTTAAATTTTGATACTGACTCTCCTATTCGAGTATTTTATTTTACAGTAATTGGAAGAATTCTTTTATATGTATACTACTATATATCACTCCTTTGCATGCATAGAAAGGAAATATGTGTGAAATAGATGGGTTATGGCATTCCTAAAACTTTTTCCCATTCAGAATTTGAGTCTTGTGAGCTACTGTTTGACTCAAAGTCAGTAATATCCATCCTTTTCCATACAATGTTGTTCTTTGTGCCATCCAACTTGATGATAAAGCAGCATTTTAAAAAGACTATAAAATAACTCAAAGCTGGTCATGCTGTGCTCTTAAGTGGCTGTGCAATTGTGTAGAGCTAGCTTACTTTGACTCCCACCTTAGCAATGCTGTTAAACACATCCAACTCACTGCCTTCCTATAACCATTTGGTTCGTAGGAGTTAAAAGACTCCTTTACTGATACTTCTGGGAATTTTTTCCAAACTGCTGGCCCCGATTCCACAAGTTTTGGTGCTAGCACTTTTACTGTTCCCACATGCACAGGCAATGACAACTGCATCACAGTTCCTGCCTGACCAGTAGCAAGTGTCAGATGCAGTTGATCAGAAGACATATTTTTATTCCAGATAAATAAAAAGAAAAAATGCTTATCTTATTAATAGAATCAGAGAAAGGTGATCAGTATAAAACTACAGATATTCTCTGAGATATTTTCATGGAATCTTGGATCATGCAATGGTCAAAGCCTTCCTTTAACTAAAAACTATTCTCCTGAATGAGAGGGGAAAAATGATATACTTCTCAATATTTTAAAATGTACAGAACAACATAACGAAGGGGACAGAAGGGACATATTATTTAGACCAGTAAGCTAAAATCTTGTCTGTGATTCTTTTCCTCATAGGAAATAAGTGTTAATTGGTACAGAAACACGGAAATAGCATCATGTAATACAACATTACCTTGTCCATGTTTGACCCAGTAGCATAAGTCTGAGTGAAAAAGCTTTAGAAAATCAGAATAGAATATCTCTTAGATTATGTTAGCCTAAGTGCATAGAAATCATGTGTCCCTGCATTGCAATTAACCCTTGGATGACCAATTTGAGGAGGTCTGTTTCCACAACCCTGGTAATTCTTTGGTTTCTAAAACATTCTGAAATCAAGTTTTAAATGCTATTTCTATTTGCTACTATTTTCTGTTTTCATCCCTGCCAAATTTTGCTGATATATATTAGTGGTATTTATTGCTTCAAGGGGATTCCTGCTAGGATTTTCTTTACCTAGCAAATGCAATTTCTAGTTTTAAAATTTAACTATAACTTTTTTTCTCAATAGGAGGATTCAATCAGTACCCACCACCAATGCTGGAGAATGCCTGTAGACTCATCGATTCAGAAGGAAAATATAATCAAAATGGTGATCACGAGTGAGTTATATTTCTTATACAAGTGATTGTTAATTAGCTGATGGATATATAACTGGCTGATGACAGGTTATTAGGTTGAGTAAGTTAACAAGGTCTCTGAAATAAAGGCTCCTTATGTATTCCATTTTCTGTAGCAGAAGTGACATATCAAGCATGCTTTCTGGTTTGATTATTTTATAACATGAGCTTTATCACAATTTTACCTTTAAATTCATGGTTTCCTCCGAAATTCCCATATTGAAATCTACCCCAGAATAGAACACACAACTTATCCTCAACCCACCTCAACCTCACTTCCCATTTCTTCCCACAACAAGGCACTGAGTTCTGGCCACACTGGACTCATCTGCCTTTGTGAATTATTTCACTCTCCTGGGTCTCTGATCATACTGCCTGGGACCCCATTCCTTCCAGTGAAACTCTACTAATCTTTCATGGCCCAGATTGAAGCCGTCTCTTCTTTGAAGCTGATCTTTACATCTTTACTCTCAGTCAAAATCCACAGTCCTTTTTTTTTTTTTTTTTTTGGCACCATTTTATAGCTCTGTGGGAGCACTTGCTACAGTTTATCCCAATGTCTTACTTTGCTGAAATCTAAGGCTACATATGACTGACTTTTTCATCCCCAAAACATAGCGTAAAAGACCCACAATATAATTGCACATGCAAATAATTTTTCTTAA